>OZ030009.1:45635009-45810009 GCA_964023405.1 Apodemus agrarius
ACTCTGTACACCAGGCTGGCCTCGAACTCAGAAATCTGCCTGTCTCTGCCTCCCAGAGTGCTGGGATCACAGGCGTGCGCCACCACTCTAAATGCCAGATCTGCCAACAGAAGTCAACAAGAATGAAAGGAATTGGAGATATCAAGAGAGCTTTGATAGCAGACACGGAGACACGGGGTTTAGAATTGGACCAGCTGCTTTTTGGTCTTGCTTTGGACCAGTATTTCCTTGCTATGACATTTTGGAATAGTAATGTATATCCTGTGTCGTTGTCTTAGTTTACTGCTGTGAACAGACACCATGACCAAGGCAACTTTTTTTTAAAAGACTTATTTATTTATTTTATGTATATGATTACACTGTCGCTGTACAGATGGTTGTGAGCCATCATGTGGTTGCTAGGAATCGAACTCAGGACCTCTGCTCGCTCTGACCCTGCTTGCTTGACCCTGCTTGCTCCAGGCCCTGCTCACTCCGGTCCAAAGATTTCTTTATTATTATATGTAAGTACACTGTAGCTGTCTTCAGACACTCCAGAAGAGGGGGTCAGGTCTCATTACAGATGGTTGTGAGCCACCATGTGGTTGCTGGGATTTGAACTCAGAACAGGACCTTTGGATGAGCAGTCAGTGCTCTTAACTGCTGAGCCATCTCTCCAGCCCCAAGGCAACTTTTATAAGGAGAACATCTAATTGGGGATGGTCTATAGGTTCAGAGGTTCAGTCCTTATCATCAAGGTAGGAACAGGGTAGCATCCAGGCAGGCATGGTATAAGAGATGCTGAGAGTTCTACATCTTCATCTGAAGGCTTCTAGGAGAAGACTGGCTTCCAGGGAGCTAGGATGAGGGTCTTAAAGCCCACACCCATGATAACACACTTATTCCAACAGGGCTATACCTTCTCATAGTGCCACTCTCTGGGATGAGCTTATTCAAACCATCACAGCCATGATATGTGGGGAGTATACAATCTGCTTTTTGATTTTGATTTTATAAGGGACTATAGGTAAGAGATTAATTGAATCTCAGAGGAGACTTTGACCCTTGGACTTTTAACATTGTTGAGACTGTTATAGACAATGGGGGCTTTTGAAGTTGGACTAAATTTTGCATTACACTGTGACTAGTTATGGCCCCCATAGACTTATATGTTTGAACAGGCCTATGGGGCCAGGGAGTGGAAAGTGGTGGTCTAAATATGCTAGGCCCAGGGAGTGGCACTATGTTGGAGAAAGTGTGGGGGTAGGTTTTGAGACTCTCCTCATAATTGCCTGGAAGCCATTCTCTCCAGGTTGTCTTTGAATCGAGATGGAGAACCCTCAGCTCCTTCTATAACTCCAGGTCCGCCTGCCTGCATGCTTCCTGCTATGATGATAATGGACTAAATAAACCTCTGAAACTGTAAGCCAGTCCCAATTGAATGCTGTCCTTTATAAGAGTTGCCTTGGTCATGGTCTCTTCGTAGCAAGGAAGACCCTAAGACACAGGGTTTCTTTGTGTAGCCCTGGCTGTTGTGGAACTTGCTCTGTACACCAGGCTAGCCCTGAACTCACCTGCCTCTACCTTGGGAGTGCCAAGATTAAAGGTGTATGTCACTACACCTGGTCTTGTTATTTAGTCTTGGCTGACCTGGTACTATGTAATCCATACTGGTCTGGAACTCACAGCAATTCTCTTGTCTCAGCCTGGAAAGTGCTGGGATTACAGATGTAAACCTACTATGTATTCTTACTAGGTTCATTAGAGCTAGGTAAGTGGCTACTCATCACAAGATTGGTGACCACAGTGAAACTCCTCTGGCAAAAAGAGCTTATAACTTAATGTGAAGAAATAGTTTTCTACAGCAGTTTAACAAAATTGCTTCAGAACAATTAAAATAAACTTTCTGATATTTTGGGAAAGCTGTGTTCATTTTTTTTTGTTTGGTTTTTTTTTTTTTTTTTTTTTTTGATTTGGTTTTTTCGAGACAGGGTTTCTCTGTGTAGCCCTGGCTGTCCTGGAACTCACTCTGTAGACCAGGATGGCCTCGAACTCAGAAATCTGCTTGCCTCTGCCTCCCAGAGTGCTGCTGTGCTCATTTTGATGATGGAAGGATTCAAGACATTTTTTTTAAGCTTAAATCCAATGATAATTCTCAACCATACTTTCCTTTTCTTTTTTAGAAAGTAATGTTAATGCTTAATCCAGTGTTCTGTGCTCTCAAAACTTCTGTATCCTTTTATTATACCAAGCTACAGGCTCTGGTCTTAACCTGATTATAATTAAGTCTCGCCTATGATATTCAGGTAGTATTGTTTAGAGCCTGTTTCACTGTGGAATAGAGCTTAAGGTTCAGGTGAGTCCCTCCAGCAGCTGAGGTGGCTCTGGTCTCCTGTGGCCCTCCTTTTGGCATCTGGAAACAGGATCTCTGGTATGGCTGTTTCTGATAGTGTCATTGATGTATTCAGTGACATGAAAGTGCACAAGTTGTCAGAGGAAGTAAAGAAGCAGAAGAAGGCAGTGCTCTGGCCAAGCGAGGCCAAAAATATCATCCAGGAAGAGGCAGGAAGACCCTGTCAGGTGATGTGGGCCAAGAATGGGCAGCACCTACTCATTGTTGTCAGACAACAACTCCAGCTATGAGCTCTAGGATGCAACCTAACGGACCAAGGAAAGGAAGATGTGAAATCTGGTGCTCTTTGTCTGAGCCCCTTGTGAATTACCACCTTGTGGTATTTTGGATAGGAATGGCCCCCACAGACTCCTGTGTTTGAAGTGGTACTATTAGGAGGTGTGGCCTTGGTGGTGTGGGTGTGGCCTTGGTGGAGGAAGTGTTCCTGTGGCTGGGCTTTGAGGTTTCAGATGCTGAAGTTGAGCCCAGTGTCTCACTCTCCTGCTGTTGCCTGCAATTCAGGATGTAGAACTCTCTGCTCCTTCACCAGCACCATGTCTGCTTATGTGCTGCCAGGCTTCCCATCATGATGGTATGGATTCAACCTCTGAAACTGTAAGCCAGCCACAATTAAATGTTTTCATTATAAGATTTGCCATGGTCATGGTGTCTCTTCATAACAATAAAACCCTAACCAAGACACCCCTTAAGAGCAAAGGATGCTCTCAAGAGGAAGCTGACATGGATCAAGCATGAATTATAATCAAACCACTTGGGGGAAGCCAAGGCCAGTTGCATCCTGGGAGAAGCTAGGAGACAACACTGTCATCTACCTGGAAGGCAAGGCTTTGTGCATCTCTTCCAGCCCCCTTCCCGGAACATTCAGCAAATGTGCTCCCCCAGGCTGGGAGACCCCAGTGGTCAAACAAATCCCTGGTCCCCGTGTTGGAAAAAGAATAATCTCCATGTTGCTCAAAGGAACACGGGACAAAGTGAAAATAACTGGTCAATGTTGAGGGTGTTCACCTGAGAAGGAAGCTCTGACATGGGTTTAAGCCAATAGAAAGTCTGTATTAGCCAGCCAGCAACTACACTGGGTGTTTGGAATCGCGGTGTAGCTCCAGCCTTTCTCGGGGTGAGCTTGTAAGCACAAAAAATCATGGCCTGGGTTGACATACTTTAATAAACAAGAACAATTAGCCAGAAGTGGAACTGCAGAAGCTAAAAGCAAAGTTAGTACATTTAGAGACATCCCAAAGCTGTGGGCTTTGATAGATTAGATCTTTGTTTAATTTGGGCAGGTGAGGCTCACTGTGTGCTGAGTTTCTTTTTCTTTCTTTCTTTTTCTTTCTTTCTTTCTTTTCTTTTTTCTTTTTCTTTCTTTCTTTTCTTTTTTCTTTTGGTTTGGTTTGGTTTGGTTTTTCTTTCTTTCTTTTTTTAAAATTTATTATTGTATGTAAGTACACAGTAGCTGTCTTTAGACACACCAGAAGAGGGCATCAGATCTCATTACAGATGGTTGTGAGCCCCCTTGTGTTTGCTGGGATTTGAACTCAGGACCTGCGGAAGAGCAGTCAGCGCTCTTAACCACTGAGCCATCTCACCAGCCCCTGGTTTGGTTTTTCGAGACAGGGTTTCTCTGTGTAGCCCTGGCTCTCCTGGAACTCACTCCGTAGACCAGGCTGGCCTCGAACTCAGAAATCTGCCTGCCTCTGCCTCCCAAGTGCTGGGATTACAGGTGTGCGCCACCATGCCTGGCTTGTGTGCTGAGTTTTACAGCCTGAATGGCACTTCCATCATGGAATTGTGCTAAGTGTTGGGCATCGGTGAGTTTAGCTCAATGCCCGCAGCTGAGCTGTTTGCACAGGGAACATCCTGCAGAGCATCCTGCAGCTTAACTTGATTCCTGTTTTCCCGCCCGGTGTGGTAGGGATCTCCCTGGTGCCTAACCTATGGCTATGATTGTTTTTTCCTGTTGTTCTTCCTGGCCTCTAGGATATATTGCTGGTCCCTCAGTAAAGCTCTGGCATTCTCCTTACTGAATGACTTCTGTCAGTCCCCCAGGCCTACGCCCCATACTTGGTACCGTGGCAGCATGGGCGCTGTCACTAAGGTCTGGGACCCTGTTATAATCCAGATGATTTCTTCTTGTAAAAAAGGATGCGGCTCCACCCCAAAGCAGGCATCTGTCTTTATCCCTAACTTAAGTGGTATCTTCTCTGTGTCTTCCTGGGTGTCTTGGAACTTATTCTGTAGACCAGGCTGGACTTGAAATAAGAGATCCACCTGCCTCTGTCTTCTCCTGAGTGCTCGGGTTAAAGTTGTGTACCATTATACTTGGTGTTTAAACTTGGTTTTATGAGACACACCTCAATATGTACCTAGGTTGGCCTTGAACTTATTAATGACCTTCCTTCCTTTGCCTCTTGAATGTTAGGACTGTGAGTATGTGCTACCATATTTACCTTCTATTATTTTCTTGTATCGTATGTACACGTGTGTGTAGGCACGTGTGCCATGGTGCACATATGGAGGTCAGAGGAAGGCTTGTGGGAGTCCCTTCTCTTCTTCCACCATGAAGGTCCTAGTGGTTGGAACTGAGGTTGCCTGGTATAGAGGGGCCTTCATCTGCTGAACCATTTCACTAGCCCTTCTCTTTCTTTTTCTATCAATTCATATTTTCTGTACATTATACCTGTTGGGTTTTGTTTTTATTGAATTAAGTTCTGTATATAAATGTGAAAAGTCCCCATCTATCTAAGATATGAAATGCAATGTATACCTGTAGTTATTTGTTCCTTGCCTCCCTGTATTGTTACCCTTTGTCCAAAAGACTTTTTTGTTTTGTTTTGTTTTGTTTTGTTTTGTTTTGTTTTTGTTTTTCAAGACAGGGTTTCTCTGTATAGTCCTGGCTGTCCTGGAACTCACTCTGTAGACCAGGCTGGCCTTGAACTCAGAAATCTGCCTGCCTCTGCCTCCCAAGTGCTGGGATTAAAGGCGCCAGCTTTTTTTTTTTTTTTAAGACTTTTATTTCTATACACTGTAACAGGACCCCAGACCGTAGTACAACTGACTCCATGATGGAAGTACCATAAAAGTCAGGTGGTAAAACTCATGGTGTAGACAGCACCACCTGCCCCACCTCCACCCCAAAACAGACCGAATCCATCAGATTCATTAAAGTCCAAAGTTCTGGGAAAGTCTCGAAATGTACTAACCTTGCTTTTTAGCTCCTGTGGTTCTGCTTCTGGCTAACTGCTCTTGTTAACTGAAGTATGTCAACCCAGAGCATGGTTTTTGTGCTAAAAAGCTCACCCTGAGAAAAGCTGGGGCTACCCTGGGATCCCAAATACCCAGTATAGTTGCCAGCCAGATAATATAGACCTTTCTACTGGCTTAAACCCATGACCAAACAAGCTTCTCTAGTGGATACCCCACAACAATTCTAAATGTATCAATTTTTTCTTTTATGGCATTTGGTTTTTTTTTTTTTTTAAAGATTTATTTTGTTTTTTGTTTTTTGTTTTTTTGTTTGTTTGTTTTTTGTTTTTTTGAGACAGGGTTTCTCTGTGTAGTCCTGGCTGTCCTGGAACTCACTCTGTAGACCAGGCTGGCCTCGAACTCAGAAATCCGCCTGCCTCTGCCTCCCAAGTGCTGGGATTACAGGCGTGTGCCACCACGCCCGGCAGATTTATTTTGTTTTAAACTGTGTATATGTGTGCAGACATGCACAAGTGCATGTGGGTTCCCTTGGAGTCCTGAGGCGGCAGAGCCCCTGGAGCAGGTGAGACAGGCATTTGTGAGCTGCCTCACAGGAGTTCTGGGGACTCAGGTCCTCCATAGTGGCAGTATGACCTCTTTTTTTTTTTTTGTTTTTGTTTTTTGTTTTTTGAGACAGGGTTTCTCTGTGTAGCCCTGGCTGTCCTGGAACTTACTCTGTAGACCAGGCTGGCCTCGAACTCAGAAATCCTCCTGCCTCTGCCTCCCAAGTGCTGAGATTAAAGGCATGCGCCACCACTTCCAGGTGCAGTATGACTTCTTAACCCATGAATTGTCTCTCCATCCCCTTTTGAATAGCATTAGGTTTTGTTTTGTATTTAAAAGTACTTTCTTCATGTTGAAATTATGAAACTTGCGGGGGGAGGGGGGATGGGATGGGGGTGGTGGCGCACGCCTGTAATCTCAGCACTCTGTGAGGCAGAGGCAGGCGGATTTCTGAGTTCGAGGCCAGCCTGGTCTACAGAGTGAGTTCCAGGACAGCCAGGGCTATACAGAGAAACCCTGTCTCGGGAAAAAAAGAATAACAACAACCAAATTAAAAAAAAACAATATTGTGGGGGGGAACTGGGAAAGGGGAAAGCCTTTGGAATGTAAACATAGAATATAGAAAATAAAAACAAAAAACAAAAAACAAAAAACAAAAAAAAAAACAAAAAACAAACAAACAAAAACCCAAAAAAGAAATTATAAAACATGTCTCCCAATATTTTTATTTCTTTACATTTTAGTTTATCTTGCTGAATAGTATGTTGTATAGATTCATATCAAAAATTTCTAGGTAGATAACTTCTTTTTTATTTTTATTTATTTATTTATTTATTATTTTTTTTGTTTTTCAAGATAGGGTTTCTCTGTGTAGACCTGGCTGTCCTGGAACCCTCGAACTCAGAAATCTGCCTGCCTCTGCCTCCCAAGTGCTAGGATTACAGTCATGCACCACCACGCCCTGCTCGGTAGCTAACTTCTTATTGCAAAACCAAATACAATCTCACTCTTTCCTTTTCTTACTGATCTGATATTCTATCTTTTTGTTTGTTTTATTTTGTTTTGTTTTTTCAAGACAAGGTTTCTCTGTATAACAGCCCTGGCTTTCCTGGATTCACTTTGTAGACTAGATTGGCCTCAGACTCACAGAGATCAGCCTGCCTCTGCATCTTGAGTGCTGAGATTAAAGGTGTGAGCCACCATGCCCGGGTGATAGTATACCTTGATCATGTTATATTTCCATGTATATTGGTTATATTTCTGGACTTCCTAATTTGCTTCACTGACTACACATCAACTTTAGCTCCATGTTCCATGTTTTGTTGTTGTTTCCAGACAAGATTATTGTTGTTTATTTTTTTTTGTTTTTTTGTTTTTGTTTTTGTTTTTTGTTTTTCAAGACAGGGTCTATAGCTCTGCAGACCAGGCTAGCCTTGAACTCAGAGATCTGCCTGCTTCTGCCTCTAAAGACCCATGCCATTACTGTCCAGCCTTCAGACAAGATCTGACTGCGGCCCCACCCAGTCTAGAATTCATAGTATAGATCAGGCTACCCTGGAATTCACAAGGATCCCACTGAATGTTGGAATTAAAGGAGCATGCCACCATTCTTGGCCTTATTTTTATTTATTATCATTATTGTTTTTGTGATAAGGTCTTGGCTTTTAATAGCCCACACTGGTCTAGAACTTGTTAAGTAGCCTACTGAATCCTGCTTGGCCATGTGTGACATGGTTTCCTTTCTCTGGAACAGAGCCAGCAGGACACGGGCCTCGACAAGTGTTGACAGTTGCTGGGCATGAGGCTTGTTTGTATTAAAAAAATATGTTTTATTTCATGTTCCTCCTGTAGGAAATATTCCTCCTGTCAAGGTTATTGAGGAATGTACTCTCTGCCCAGGTTAATTACGTCATGATAATCAGAGACAGTATGAGTCCAGAAGTGTGTCTAATGTCCCAGCAAAATGGTAAATGCTGACAACTTCAGGATAGCCCTTAAGGCTGTAGGAAAGAACTCTGTAAACATGAGTTCAAAAGAACCAGAGCCAGTTTGTCAGAAAGATACAAAGGCAGGCAGATTCTTGAGTTCAACGTCAGTCTGGGACAGATTGAATTTAGGTTCAGGCATGATCAGAATGGTAATCTCAGGATGGGATCCCACCCAGCTAGGTTATTGTCTGTGCTTACAAAGTCAGGCAGATCTCTGAATTCATTTGCAATGTTAAGAGAAAAATGTACTTACTGTCCTTTTCCTAAGAGTTGAGGGACTAAGGTAATGTTGGGATGGTCAAGAGGGAACCTGGAGTAAATGACTGAATTGATATGCAAATAAAGGACTGGACTTTTGGTCTGCATGACAGGAGGTAGCAGAGACTGATAGCAATTCTTTTTCCAGAATGTTTTCTAGCAAGAGCTGAGCTGTCTGGAGATCTCTGGAGGCATCTCTTTAAGGTTTTTTTTTTGTTTGTTTGTTTGGTTGGTTGGTTGGTTGGTTTTTTGGTTTTTGGTTTTTTGAGACAGGGTTTCTCTGTGTAGCCCTGGCTGTCCTGGAACTCACTCTTTAGACCAGTCTGGCCTCGAACTCAGAACTCTGCCTCCCAAGTGCTGGGATTAAAGGTGTATGCCACTACCACCTGGCAAGATTTAAAACAAACAAACAAACACAAAACAAAACAAAACAAAACAAAAAAACAGGATTTCTGATTTTGGTCAGAAAATCCATGAAGAATGAACACAGCTCTTTTAGAATTTTTTCTAACTGGATTTCTGACTGAGGTTGGAAAACCCAAGAATTACTTAGAAAGCTAACATAGTTCTTTTAGAATCTTTTCTAGAAAACCCAAGAACTTTTTCATAGTAGCTTTTCTAATTCTGGTCAGAAAACCCATGAGCTACCCAGAGAACTTTTAGAATTTTTTTCTAGCAAGAGAGAGAGGTGTCTCAGTAGAGAGCTATCTCAAGCAGAAGAGGAGTTATCTACAGACAGCTGTGTAGGGAGCCATCTGGGGCAGACTACAAGGCTGCCAGCTTGCACCCAGGATTTGACTTTGAGTCGGTCTTTTGCTCCTCCCAAACACTTCTTCTTCAGGACCCCCAACCAAGCTGAGAGAGGGAGGGATAGGGCTGGTGAGATCAGTGGTGGGTGCTTGCCATGCTTCTAAGCCTGCTGCCCTGAGTTTGATTCCTGGGTTCCATATGATGAAGGAAGCCACCCACCAAAGGATATTCTCGGACTTCCATGCTCCATGGCACACATGAATGTACACACACACACACACACACACACACACGGTGGAATATAATAAAGGATGACACCTTACATTAACCCATTAACCTCTGGCTTCCACATGTGCATGTGAATCTGCACACACCATATATATATATATAATATATGTATATTATATATATATATATAAAAAAAACAGAGCGTGATAAACAATTTTAATGTCACTTTTGATGCAGAAGTCGATAGATCTCTGTGAGTTAGAGGCTTGCTTTGTCTTTGTAGTGATCTTCAGGCCAGCCAGAGCTTGTAAGACCTGACAAAGCAAAAACACCATCATATGGGCTGGACATGCTCAGTGGTGGAGTACTTGCCTAGCATGTCTGACTTGTCTGGAGCTCAAATTCCTGGACACACACACACACACACACACACACACCTGACCTATAGTGTAGTTCAACTAATTTAAACTTATTCCTGTCTACTAATAAATGAGACCCATTAGCTTACTAATAAATGAGACCCAAACTATGATTATTTTATTTGGTTTTGACAATTACTGGGGGATAATCCCCAATCTACTTATCTAACTGCTGGCCTGGCTATTTCCCCAGCAGTGTACCCCAAATACTTGCTGTTTCTCCTGGCCTTGAGCTCATGATCCATCTCTTTTCCTGGCAGCTTCCTCCTCCTCCTTCTCCTTCTCCTCCTCCTCCTCCTCCTTCTTCTTCTTCCTCTTCCTTTCCTTCTCTCTCTCTCTCTCTCTCTCTCTCTCTCTCTCTCTCATCCTCCTCTCATTCTTGTCCTCCGTCTCTCTCTCTGCAACCATCAACCAGGTAACTCAAAACCTGCCTACCTCTAAGCCCTCTGTAATTGGTGGTACCATTTTTATTTAACCAATAACTTAATTAAGGAACAAGTATTGCACAACAAAAGCTGTAAATGCGAGACTTCACTCTTAGGCAACTAGACCTTCACTAGATCTTCGGAGTACAGAATTTAGCATTACAGTACACAGCGACTGACCAAAGCTCAACACTAGAGTAACAAAATTCACAGAGATTAAAATATAGGACTATGCTAGCTTTGGGTGTGTCTCAGTGGTAGAGAACTTGCTTAGTATGTGTGAGGCCATCAACTTAATATCCAGCACTGCAGCAACCTCAACAAAAAGGTAGCACAGTGCTTGCCAAGGGACGCTGAGAAAGAATATGAGCATAGACATCAGTTTTGCAAGAGCAGCAGAGTCTGAGGATGTTGCCCAAGAGGAGAGCACTTGCCCAGCCTGTGCAAAGCCTTTGGTTACTTCCCAGTACCACAAACAAGGTGGAAACAATCAAGTGGCAGCCTTCTGGAAGTGCCTGTTTGGCGATGGCTTCACCAGTACTTAATGCTGCCTGAACTATATACACTTGATAGTGATTAAAATGGAAGATGGTCCAGTGGCAAGAGGCCAGGGGTTAGGTCTCTAGAAGTGCGTGCTCTGGAGAAACAGTGACACAGTTCCTCTAACGAGGCCACTCTTCCTAATATCACCAATCCCCATGGGCCAAGCATTCAAACACAGGAGTCTATGGGGGCCATATCTATTCAAACCACCACAGCAGAGAAATGGAGAGTGGAAGCAAACCTGGACTACATAGTTCAGGGCTAGCCTGGGCTACAGAAAGGAAAAAGTATAAAAGTGGAATTATAGGTTGTCTGGAGGTCACTGTCAGTGATGGAAACGTATATAGATGTTCGGTTTTGTCTATCTAGTTTGTCAGTGATTTAAAAGCAAAAATGATTAGTTAAATGAGCAGGAGGAGGGAAGTATGGGCGGCCTGAGAGGAGGAACTTGAGGTCGCAATGTAGAGGGTGGAAAAGAATAGCTCGCCAAGCACCATCTGAACATGACATCAAAGAAGGAGACGAATTCAAACCAACATATGCTTTGGGGGTTCCCCCAAGCTGTGGCTTCACTGCAGGTCCAGGATCAGAGCTTTAAGAAACAGTTTATTTTATGTGTATGAGTGTCTTGCCTTCACAAACATATGTGCCATGTGTGTGCCTGGTGCCCTCAGAGGCCTGAAGAGGGTATCAGATCCCCTGGAATTGTAGTCACGGTTTTGGGCCTCCATGTGGGTGCTGGGAACTGAACCTGGGTCCTCTGGAAGAGCAACCAGTGCTCTTAACTGCTGAGCCATGTTCCAGTCCCTGGAGCTCTTTTTTTTTTTTTTTTGGTTTTTCAAGACAGGGTTTCTCTGTGTAGCCCTGGCTATCCTGGAACTCACTCTGTAGACCAGGCTGGCCTCGAACTCAGAAATCCACCTGCCTCTCTCTGCCTCCCAAGTGCTGGGATTAAAGGCGTGCGCCACCACCGCCCGGCTCCTGGAGCTCTTTTTGATAGTAAAAAGAAAAGAGAGAAGAGATGGAGAAAGGAAACGAATACTGGGAATGCTTTTCATCATGGGTGACAGGCCCTAAATGGACTTTTCAAATGAGATGCTGAAAGAAGTGTGAGAATTAACCAAAGGAAGGGGAAAGGGCAGGGGCTTTTAGGTCTTGAGTAAGTTGAAAGTTGGAGTATTAGAGAGTGAACAAGAAAAGCAGATTAAAGAGGGAAAGTTCCATAGTCAAAATTGTGATTGTGGGGCACCTGAGGATGTGACTCAGTGGCAGGCAGAACACTTGCCTAACACGCTGTGTAGAGGGACCCTTTCTCAACAAAACAAAACAAAAACAAAAACAAAAACAAAAACAAAACAAAATCATGTTAACAGAATCCAAAAATCACTAAGAACGATGACAACTAAAATTAATGACTATGAATAAGAAGTTAAAATTTGAAGAATAAGCATAAGCACTGCAGTCTCCTGGAGGAAAGGTTTAAAGCTCTTTCAAGCAGAAAGACTATATCCCCACCAGGGGGCAAGGGCCCCTTTAAAGTCTGGCGATCAGCTAAGGGAGTCTACATGGGAACGGGGCGGAGTCTGTGGGGGGCGGGACTGTGTGGGGGCGGGGCGAGACAGGCACGGGAGAGGGGCGGGACTTCTAAGGGGCAGGGCGCAGCAGGCTCGGCGAGAGGGGCGGGACCTCGCGGCGTGGGGGTGGGGGGGCGGGGCGCAGCAGGCGCTGCGAGCGAGGCGGAGTCTGTGTTTCGGTCAGGCTGCGGCAGCGGCAGCGGCTGCTGTAGTTAAGAAGAGCGAGGCCGAGGCCTGGGCCCAGCCCGGAGCCGCTGCCTGACCGGAGCCTCCTGGAGCCCCCGTGCCGGCTGATCTTAGGGGCGGGCTCGGGCTCCGCCTGCCACAGCACGGAGGACCGAGGCTGCATGCCGGAGGACCAGGCCCACGCAGCCATGGTGAGTTAGCGCGGCCTGCCCCCCCCCTCCCGCAGGGTGGCCCGAGGACGCCGGGTAGCCGTCTCACCCTTCTTCCTGCACCCTCGACCGCTGTCTCCCTCGGCTAGATTTCCCCATCCACCAGTAAGGAGCAAACCCCTTTAGGAGACATCCCTTAATTCCCCTCCTCTCCGGTGACACCCTTTTGTCCCCCAGTGACAGCCTCCTTCGCATTCTCCTGGTCCCCCTTCCCCGTCCTTAATCCTCCCCTTTCTCCTCAACCATTTTACCTTTCTCCTCTACCATTTTACCTTTCTCCTCTGTGATCGTTAGTAACTCCCCCACCCCCACTTTTCATTCCCGCACTTTGCTTCCTTTTCCTCCTCGACCCCCTTCACCATTTTATCTCCGGCGCCCCCTCTTCCCCTTGGTCCTCGACCATCCGCATCTCCTCTGCCCCTTGTCGGATGTCCTCCGTCGCCGGCTCACACATCTGTCCCCATTTCCTTCTGCAGGCTTCAGGGGGTTAAGCAGGAGCAATTTGAAGGCAATTGCTTCCCGGGAGCTGTTGGGCGGGCACGTACAGATTTGTAGCCTTTCTTTCTCCTTTCTGTTTTGGAGTGGGGAAGTGAGGGGAGATTGACGGTATGGGAAGAATAGTCTGGAAGCTTTACTACCTAGTGTTATTGCAAAAACCTGAGTGGAGTGTGTTACAGAGTACATCTTGGAACCTTATGCCGTCATCAGGCGTTTTTGACAGAAATAGCCAAAAAGATTGAGATTTTTTTTTTTTAATTTTGAATGTGTTTTCATGTGGAGTGACTTGTTTGGGAAATTAAAAAATCTTTTGTAATTTGCAGGCTTGACAGTCGTTGCTCAGAGCACATGATCTGTTTTTGTTGGGAGGCAGAGACCAAGGGCATTTGAGGTCTGACTATCAGCTTGGCAGTCAGATTGTGAGTCTTCCGAATACCTTCCTTGTAAGGGTTGCATTTGACCTGCCCTTTCTGCCCTTCCTTGGAGAAACCCTTTCTTTGCAAATTTTCCTCTGCTTCAAAATGGCTGTGACTACAGTCCCTTTTTAAGCGAGTTACCCGTGTTTTTGCAGTGTATATATTGAAAGCATTGTTCCATCATATACAAAAAACTAAATTTTAATCTTTGGGAGGAATAATACATTCTAGTCAAAAAGACTTGCTAACCACAGTTTCCCAGGTTGTATTTCCCTCCATCTGATTTTTAGGAAGGTAGCTTACTGTCTGGCCAAACACTCCCTGACTCACTCGGCTGCCGATCCTCCATTGTCTTTCCCCAGTGACTGCCTCTCACTTGTACCACTGTCACTGTGTCCTGCTCTGTTAGAGTCTGGAAACAACTGGGCCTTACTTAATTCCCTGTGTCCCCAGTGCCCAGGTCAGGTAGCCACTTGAATGATTTGATTTATGATCTCATTTCCCACCTGACAAAGGCAGTCTTCCACTGAGATTTGAGGCACTGACAGACTAGTCAGGGTGAGCTGAAGCATCTTTGGTGCAAAAAAGGAGCAGAGTAAGATGTAATGATGACTCTTTTTAGACTAGAGGGCCATCTTGCTGGAAAAGATACCAAGTTGTTAGACTTTTGGAAATGCAGGCCTTTCCACAAAGATGGAAGGAATATATAAAGGAGGAGTCAAAAGAGCACTTTGAGCTGGGCCTAAAAGATGCATAGAATTTATGTGGGTCATTTGAGAAGGAAGAAGGAAACTTCACTTTAAGTGTGACTAGGAAGAGATTTAAGATAGGTTGTGGAGGTTGGGTGCTCCTTTAGTCCCAGCACTGGGGAGGCAGAGCCAGGGCTACCCAGAGAAACTTTGTCTCTGGGGGGAAGAAGGATTTGTAGTGAAGGATTATGCAAATCCGAGGTGTAATAGGAAGTCTGGTGAGAAAGATACTGTCTTAGTCTGTTTAGGTTGCTATAGCAAAATACCATCAGCTGGCTAGCTAAGAAACAGAAATTTTTATGAACTTTGGAGCATAGAAAATCCAGGGACAGGGACCAGCACATTCATTGTCTGAAAAGGGCTTCCTTCCTTCCTTCCTTTCTTTCTTTTTTCTTTTGTTCTTTCTTTCTTTCTTGCGCGCGTGCGTGCGTGCGTGCGTGTGTGTGTGTGTGTGTGTGTGTGTAGGCCAGAGCTTTGTTTTTTTTATTTTTTTATTTTTTTGGATTTTTAAAAAATATGTATGAGTAATTTGCCTGTGTATTGCCTGTGTTTATTATGTGTGCTACCTGTGTGCCTGGTGGTCAGAAAAGAGTGTCAGGACCCTCGGGACTGGAGTCATGCAGGGTTGTATTGGGTATTGAGCCTTGGTTCTTTGAAAGAGCAACAAGTGTGCTTAGCTGACCAGCCATCTCTCCAGCTCTCCTTATCTAGGTAATTTTTTGAGACAGGATCCTTTACCTTGTCCCTTTGACTAGACTGTCCTGGTCAGTGCACTCCAGGCACCTGCCTGCCCCTGCCTCCCAGCACCGGAGCTATAGGCAAACATTGCCATGCTGAGCTTTTTTATGCGTGTACTGAGGAGCCTTGTGCTTTCAAGGATGACATTTATATGATCATTTCTCAACCTCTCCTTTTTCTACTCCCCTACAACAAAGCCTCAATGCAGGCTGGTTTAAAACTCACTGTGTAGTGGAGGGTGGTCTTGAACTCCTGATCCATCTGCCTCAGCCTCTCTAGTGCTGAGATTTTAGGTACCTGGTTTATGTAGAGCTGCATGTTGAACACAGATCCTTGTGCATATTAGGCAAGGACTCTGTCAGCAGAGACATTCTGAGCTCCCCCCCCCCCCCTTTCAAGGTAGTCTTGTTATATAGCTCTATCTTGTCTTGTAGTACTTACTGGCTGGTCTCCAGTTGAAGGGTGTCTTACTGCTCCAAGCCTCCTGAGTGCTGCCACGCACCACTATGCCCAGTGTCTAGAGGGGATTTTTGCCCTGGTTCATAGATGGCATGTTTTCCCTGTTTCCCTGTAATAGAGGAGTAAGTAGTTGTTCCCTGCGGTTTCTTTATATGAAAGCACTGGTCTCATTCAGACAGTTCTGCCTAGTTGATCTAACCACTTTTCTGAAGGCCCCGCCTCCTTATACATCATCTTATAGGCTAGAATAGGTATTCAATATATGAATTTGGGAGAAGCACATCAGACCACTGCAGGTAATTGGGCATTATTGTGTTTTAAACTTCATAGTCAACCAGCTAGAGTTGTTCTTGCTTGTTAAATATGTACACACAGTAAGTATGTGGGAAGGGTGAGGAGGGAGAAGACTGGCCCGACTGGCCCACTGTGAGCTGGAGATTATTAGCAGGGGCTACCTTTTTGTTTTTCTTGCACAGTAGTTTAATATATTGAGTAAATGTTGGATGATTGTTACAAAGCTTCGTATTATATTTTTGGTTTTTTTGGTTTTTCGAGACAGGGTTTCTCTGTGTAGCCCTGGCTGTCCTGGAACTCACTCTGTAGACCAGGCTGGCCTCGAATTCAGAAATCCACCTGCCTCTGCCTCCCAAGTGCTGGGATTAAAGGCGTGCGCCACCACCGCCCGGCCGTATTAGATTTTTCAAGTGTTACGGTGCACTTTGAGTACTTGATTTATTTAAGGCAGAGGTTCTGAAAGTTTACTGTGACTCAGGGAGGGCTTGTTGGGCTGCCTACCTCTAGGGTTTGATTTATCAAGTTTGGGGTTGAGCCTGAGAGTTGTGTTTCTCTCAAGAACTCTTGTAATGCTGATCCTTCAGCTTTGAGCTGCAGCCCTGACCTTTCACTCATCTAAGTGTTTCTGGAGATCTGACTGTGTGTGCATGGGGAATATGGTAGACTGCAGAACAGGTGTGGTCCCTGCCTTCTCACGTCTTTATGGATGTAGAGTAGTTTCAAATGTGAACACTTTTAGGATACTGAAAAATGGCTAAGACAGGCATGGCGGAGTCATGGAGTGGGCTAGTCAGCGGTGGCTCTGGAGCGGGCTCGTTCCCGGTGGAGGACTGAGGGGTTGAAGTGTAAGAGTTATGCTGTGAGGAGACTAGTCAGGAAGGCCACACGTGCACTTGACTTTCCTTCCAAGGAACTCAGGGAGATCCTGATGGACCTGCCTACTCCTTAAAAGGTGAAAAACCAAATAACAAAAACTCCTGGGTCGTACCCATCTCCGGTAGCAGCTCATAGAATATATCTCAGGAGCCATCTTTGTATTTCTAGCTGTTATTAGTTAGAGTCTGTCTCATCTTCAGAGAATACAACATTGATGCAGAGATGGGTTTTGACCAGCTGCTAAGAACTGGACAATATTGTATATGTATAAGAGCACTCTTTTTTTTTTGTTTTTGTTTTTGTTTTTGTTTTTGTTTTGTTTTTTTTTTTTTTTTCCGAGACAGGGTTTCTCTGTGTAGCCCTGGCTGTCCTAGAACTCACTCTGTAGACCAGGCTGGCCTCGAACTCAGAAATCCGCCTGCCTCTGCTTCCCAAGTGCTGGGATTACAGACGTGCGCCACCACGCCTGGCTATAAGAGCACTCTTTAATCCCAGCATTCCAGCACTCAGGAGACAGAGGAAGGAGGATCTCTGGGAGTTAGGGCCAGCCTGGACTATGTATCGAATGCCAGGGCAGTTAGAATTACATAGGAAGACCCTGTCTCCAAAACAAAAACCACTGGAGGGAACAGGGAGGTGATGAGCACTTGATGTTCTCCCAGGGGACCACGGTCAGTGTGCCCAGCACCCATATCGGGGCTCACAGCCACTGTAGCCTCAGCTCCAGGAAGACCTCTGGTCTCTACAGACACCATCATTTACATGCACACACACCGACATACGTAATTAGAAATAAAAGTAAATCTTAAAAAAGAAAAGGGGATATTGGGAGAAGGAGGAGAGATAGGGACAGGGAGATAGAGTGGAGGGAGGGCCAGACAAAACTAAAAGTATCATAGTTCCTTAAAGGATACTGGGAAGAAATCACGGAATGGTTCAGAGGCAGGTGGATTTCTGAGTTCGAGGCCAGCCTGGTCTACAGAGTGAGTTCCAGGACAGCCAGGGCTACACAGAGAAACCCTGTCCCGAAAAAAACCAAAAAAAAAAAGATTTATTTATTATTATAAATAAGTACACTGTAGCAGGGCATCAGATCTCATTACAGGTGGTTGTAATCCACCATGTGGTTGCTGGGATTTGAACTCTGGACTTTGAGAAGAACAGTCAGTGCTCTTACCTGCTGAGCCATCTCGCCAGCCCCCAGAGTGCTTTTGATGCTGCTCCAGAGGACTTGAGTTTGGTCCTTGGTATC
The DNA here is from genome assembly GCA_964023405.1 of Apodemus agrarius. Lineage (NCBI taxonomy): Eukaryota > Metazoa > Chordata > Mammalia > Rodentia > Muridae > Apodemus > Apodemus agrarius. The sequence goes on from OZ030009.1 coordinate 45,653,008, forward strand.
CACATCTCATGGCTCACAATCTCCTGTAACTCCAACTCCAGAGGATGTGATGCCCTCTTCTGGCCTCTGCCTGTTGTAGGCACCTGCACTCATATCCACATATTCACAGATGGACACACATAACTTAAAATATTAGAGAGAATAATAATATAATAGCTCGAATGTAGAATGTTAACCGGCCTGGGGAGATGCATTGCCTCAGGGCAGGCTTTTTGAGTTATTGTTGGACCTGGCTCAGGCTTTAGGCCTTTGCTGTCTAACTGCTGGTGGAATGGGGGGATGAAACCAACTGCCATTCCCACCATGGAGGAATACATGAACTATGAGCCAGAATAAATCCTTCCCTTTAGTTGTTTTTTTCAGGTAGGTCTGGCATTGTGATGAGAAAAGTCAGGAATACAGAAAATGCTGAACATAAACTGGGTAGAGATGGGAGGATCCAGACACAGCTGTTGTGTTCCTAAGCTCATGCTAGCTCTGATTACTTGAATGACAAGATCTAGTCAAGATTGGGCTAATCAGTACTCTGTCATGGAGAAGGGAGAAGCAGCTCACGGGTCCCATCCTTCCCTGACTTGCAAATAGAAGAGGGGCATTAGGAGGAGGACGGGGATTTGTGGGAAGGGGTGAGAGAGACATACGGAGAGGAGCTGGGGATTAGTGCGTGCCTTAGTCTCAGATAACAGTGGAGGATTAGGAGTTCAAAGTCATCCTTGGTCATTTTTGAGGTCAGGCAATGCTACAGGACCCTCAAAAAGCAAAACAAAATAACAATAAAAGTCACTAAAGGTAGCATGTAGCCTAGGTAGGATGTGTTCCAGAAACTGAGTTTGGCATTGAGGGTTTGCTAGATGAAACAAAACAAATGTATCTATGGTCAGATTGAGGAGACCTTGAGTCATGTTAAAGACCCCTGCTGTCCGGAAAAGCATGGTGTTGTTTGCTGCCTTTTTCACACGGGCTCTTGCTATATTGTCCAGGCTGGACTGGAAATGGTAGACAGGCGATCCTCTGCCACACCCTCTCTGAAGTGCCAGGCCTACAGGTGCAGGCCCCTGTACCCATGTGGAAAGACTGTGTGGAGCAGTGTTACATGTGAGATGAGTTATGAAACAGGGTCTGGGACGGGGACAGCTGTTGTTCAGATGAGGTAAGGGTATAAACTCTCACTCTCACCATGTTATAATAACAATTTATTTGAAATTACTTATTTTTAAATTATATTGTTTATTTATTCGTGTGTTGAATGTGTGTCTGGAGATCAAGTGACACCTTACAGTAGTCCTTCCACTGACCAGTGGGGCTTGGGAATTGAACTCAGGAACCAACTCAGGTCCTTAGAGACAAAGGTTGTAAGTCTTTCAGCAGGTGCCTTTATTTAGTGATGTAGATTGGAGGAAAGAGTGTAAGAGAAATACATTGCAAGGATCTAGCATGCCACTTTTTGGCTAAGTATATTTTCTATAGTGACCTCACCGTGGCATTGGCAAGGGCAGATGGCTGAAACTGTTGGACTTTTGCTTACTAATTCTCAGTTTCTTATAAACTGCCTTTAGGGATTTATTAAATTCATAAAAATATTACACCTTTAATTCCAGCATTTGGAAGGTACAAGAGGATCTTGAGTGTCAGGTCAGCCTGGACTACGTAGGGACCCATGTCTCAAAAAGGCTCGGAGTGCCTCTCAGTCTAGAGCACTTGGTCAGCATGTGCAAGGCCTGGTGTTAGATTCCCCAGAGCCACAAAACAACTAATGATACATTTACTAAAGTCATATATTCATTAGAGTTCTTGCAAAAGTCATATATTAGAGTATTAGTGTTTCCTAACATTATTACATTTTTGTTTAGTTGTAAAGATTTTTTTTTTTTTTTTTTTTTTTTTTTTGGTAGCTGGGCACACAGCATTCTTGGAGGCAGAGGCAGGCAGGAATTTCTGTGAATTTGAGACAAGTCTGATTAACATATTGAGTTCTGGGTCAGAATAGAAATTAAAAAAATGTTTTGTAGCATTGAATATTAAACTCAACTTTGTTCCAAGGCAGGTGCTCTACCTCTGAGCCATGATCCTGTTTCATGGATTGCTGATAACATCTTTATTGTCCTATAATAGTTGAGTATAGCTTATATGACGTATTAGTCATCCTGTAAAAATATACAGACAAATCAGACTTACATATAGGGAAGCTAAGGATAACTTTAACAACGTTCTTTAACCCTGACTGTGCCGGAACACAAAGATCTACCTGCCTCTGACTCCCAAGTACTAAGATGCACTCCCCCACCACTCAGCTTAACAGTGCTCTTTGAAATCATTTATTTATTCAGCTTTTATTTATTTGGCAGGGTGTGGATAGGTACCTGAGGCGGTCGGAAGAAGGTGTGCACATCCCTGGAGCCACAGCCACAGGTGGTTGTAAGCTGCTCAGTGTTGGCTCTAGGAACCACACCCAGGTCTTTAGGAAAGCAGCAAGCACTCCTAACTACCGGGCGCCAGGAAACTTCCTTTCTCTTTTCTTTTTTCGTATTTATTTATTTATTTATTTATTTATATGAGTAACTGTAGCTGTCTTCAGACACCCCAGAAGGGGGCATCGGATCCCATTACAGATGGTTGTGAGCCACCATGAGGTTGCTGGGAATTGAACTCAGGATCTGGAAGTCCGTGCTCGTAACTGCTGAGCTGTCTCCAGCCCGTTTTGTTTTGTTTTCTTTTCTTTTTTTCTTTCCTTTCCTTTTTCCTCCCTCCAACCCTCTTTCTTCTTCATCTGAAAAGCTGAACACCATGGCTAGCCCCTGCTATCCTGGTCCTGAGGGAGCAGAGGTGGGAGGATCACCAGGCCTTTCTGCAAGGGCATCTATCTGAAGGGTGGGCTCCAGACTCTGAGAGACATTTTTCTTTTTAAATAAGGTGGAGGACTTTTTAAGAGGGATTTTTAAAAAATGCAGTTTTATTATATAAGAGTTTAAGGAAAGGAAAAAAGATTTCCAAGAAAGAGGGACAGTGAGAGGATTCATTAAGTAAGCGTACTTGCAACTGAGCCTGATGACCTCAGTCTAGTCCCCGGGACTCACATGGTGAGTTCCAGGTAAGCCAGGGCTACATAGTAAGAGCTTTTCTAATAACACTGTCTGGTAAGATGACTTAACTGGTCAAGACACTTGCTGTGCAAACTTGACAATCTGTGTTTGATCCCAGGAACCTGAGTAAAGGTGAAAGGAGAGACTGACTTTAAAGTTGTCCTATGCCTTCTGCACATGCAACATGGCACGTGCACCCCCCACTCCATACACCAAGCAGAATATGCAGCAATAAAAGGCTGACGTGGGTTAGTAGAGTCCTTGTTGGAAGTTTTGAGTTAGATTTCCTAGCACTTAATAAACCAGGTGTGATGGTGCATACCTGCCCCCAAAGCAACAAAACCCAAAAGTTTTGGTATGTGTGATAGCACATACACACCTTTGATCCCAGTGCTAGGGCTGCAGAGGCAGGCAGATGTCTATGAGTTTGAGGTTCTTGGTCTGCAATAGAGATCCAGGATAGCCGGGGGACACAGTGAGACCCTACCTTTAAACACAACAACACACTGTTTCCAGAGGATAGGCACAGCAGTTCCATGGCCCTTGATTTATGCTGATAAATTCCTTTCATGAAGCACTTTGAAGAAGAACGTATATGCTTTTAGCATTTAAATACTTCTTTGGGAACTGGGAAGATGGCTCCGTGAGTAAAGGATCTGCTGTGTAAGCAGGGGGCTTGAGTTGAGGTACTTCACATCCATGTCAATAGCTGGGCACAGTACTTTGGACTGTATCCCTGGTACCTGTGGGAGGAGATGGGCAGGTCCCTTGGAGCGTATCTGCCAACCAGTCTGGGAAGTTGATGGCTGCTTTGTTGTGTTGTGTTTTTGTTTTTGTTTTTCAAGGTAGAGTTTCTCTGGGTAACAGGCCTGGCAGTTCTGGAACTCTCTCTGTAGGCCAGGCTGGCTTTGAACTTAGAGATTCACCTACCTCTGCTTCCCGCTTGCTGGGATTATAGGTGTGCCCCACCATCCGACCTGCAAGTTGATGTTTTAGGCTTAGTGAGAACTTTGTCTCAAAACACAAGATGAAGAGGGATCAAGGAAGACACTAGATGCCAGCCTCAGTACACACACACACACACACACACACACACACACCACAGCACAAATGAAGGTCTCATTGACAAGCTGTGCTGCCACTGATGCTTTTATACTAATTGTGATGAAGACTGTCAGGCCTATAAAAATTATCCTCCAGTAACTGAAAGTATAGAAAGAGAGAAAGTTGGAGAGGGCTCAGCCATTAAAACACTTGGCATGTAAGCAAGAGGGCCAAGCCCACGACGGGCTGAGTGGGTGAGATGGCTCACCTGCAATTCCAGCTTCAAAAGATAGAGGGCGGAAGATCCCCATGGCAGTCTGCCTGACCAGACTAGTCTTATCAGTGAGCTCTAGGCTTGACAGGGAGCCCCTGCTTCAAAGAATAAGGTGGAGACCATTTGAGGAAGACTCCTGAAAATCAGCCTTGGGCCTTTATACATACAAACACACAGGTGTGTCTTCACACATGTACACCTCTGCATGTGAACACAAACATGAAAAAGGAAAATCAGAATGAGAATGCTGTCTTTCCTGCACAGATTTTGTTGTTATCTGAGGCAGTGGATCCCAAGAATACGTGTCTCTCTTGTTACTGAAAACCTCCAAGAGACACAGTACTGAACCCACTCCACGGTGACTAGGAAGGGAATCTGGTGGGAATGATGTTGTTGAATGACACTTGAATCTATACTCTACATTTTCTTCAAAGATTTTTACTTCATTTATTATTATTATTGGGGTACATATATACTACAATCTGGATGTGGAGTCAGAGGACAACTTCAGGAAGTCAGTTCTCTCCATCCGCCTTTCTGTGGGCTCTAGGGATCCAACTCTGATCTCAGTCTTACACAGCAAGTGTCTTAAACTACTCAGCCATCTTACCTAGTACCCCTCAACTCCTTCCCCACTACTCCCTGGAGACAAGGTCTCTCATAGCCCAGGCTGGACTCAAACTCTTTATGTAACCAAGGACAGCTGAACTCCTGGTCTTCCCTTTCCCTCCCAACTGCTGGTATTGCAGGAGAGGACACTTGTAAATTTCTGGAGTCCTCCGATCCACATGGAACCTGTGGGCTAGGTCCTGCTAGCTTGTTCTCATGGCTTTTGCAACCACTCATTGTATTGCACAAGTTAGGATGTGATCTGTTTACATGGGCAGCAGCGGGTTTACAAAGGAGTAAACCGCCGGGCGTGGTGGCGCACGCCTGTAATCCCAGCACTTGGGAGGCAGAGGCAGGCGGATTTCTGAGTTCGAGGCCAGCCTGGTCTACAGAGTGAGTTCCAGGATAGCCAGAGCTACACAGGGAAACCCTGTCTCAAAAAAAAAAAAAAAAAAAAAAACCCAAAAAAAAAAACCAACCAAAAAAAAAAAACCAAAAAAAAACCAAAGGAGTAAACCTTGTGTTTGATAGTGTTTCGCGTATGATAGGACTCAGCAAATAGTTGAATAAAATATTGTGCATAGTAGCACAACTCTGGACCCTTATGGTGTATAATACTAGCTCTTTGCCTTTAAGTTCTATTCACAAAATTTACTATGTTCTTTTTATCTAGAATGATGTTCCAGTTATAAATATTAAACCTTACTTCCACTGTGAAATCCTTAGTTAATATGGCTTGTTCCCTTCTACATTGTAGTGTAACTTTAATTTTTTCAAAACCTATTTTTTTAAAAATTTATTTAATTATATGCAAATACACTGTCGCTGTCTTCAGACACTCCAGAAGAGGTGTCAGATCTTGTTATGGATGGTTGTGAGCCACCATGTGGTTGCTGGGATTTTAACTCAGGACCTTTAGAAGAGCAGTCGGTGCTCTTAATCACTGAGCCATCTCAGCAGCCCCCAAAACATATTTTTTTTTTTTTTTTTTTTTGGTTTTTCGAGACAGGGTTTCTCTGTGTAGTCCTGGCTGTCCTGGAACTCACTCTGTAATCCAGGCTGGCCTCGAACTCAGAAATCCGCCTGCCTCTGCCTCCCAAGTGCTGGGATTATAGGCATGCGCCACCACACCCGGCTGATGGTTCTTAAACACTTTAATCTCCCTTTTAGCCTACCACCCAACAGAGGTAGTGAGGAAAAAGGATATGGGTGGTGGGGAAGTGGACCTGTTGAGAAAGGTTCTTTGGAGCAACTCCCATCTATGTTGTCTGGAAATCGGCAGTTTAGTTCACAGGTCAGCAGTGGTAGCTCGAACCACTCACAAACACTTCACAGATGCACCAGCAGTCCAGTTCGGTTGAATCAGGATAGTAAACACTAAATCAGCAGCAGTGGCACAACCTAGCAGAGATAGCTAGGGTTCAGCCTTAGCTCTAATCAGCAGGAGGGACCTGGAGGGACACAAGGAGAAGTTCTCTCTCAGGGAAGCGAAGATCAGCGGAGACTCAAGACCTGCAAGCATTGCATAGCTAGCTCTATAAGAAAGCCAAGCAAGTCCTATTTATACCCTCCAAACATCACATGTCCTCTGGGTCTTGCCTCAGCACGTGTGTCTGGCTCAGTTGACATCACTTTGCCAATCAGCCTGAGTCTGCAGAAGCAACAAGAAACTTTAGTGTACCACCAGAAGTTTCTTGATGCATTTCTATGGAGTCCCAACAAATAGAGCTCAACTATGCAATGTAAGGCAGATCAATACATGCATGTTATTAGCAAAGAATCTTTCATCATGTGTCCTTTCACATGCTTGCTTTAGTAGAACATCCTCTCTCCTGTGTCTGCTTTAGTGAAATGTTCCTTCACCAGTCTGCCTTAGTCTTTCACCTGTGTCCACCTCAGAAAAATAAGTTTCCATTTTTTTAAAAGATTTATTTATTTATTATATGGAAGTACACTGTAGCGGCCTTCAGACACACCAGGAGAGGGCATCAGATCTTGTTACAGATGGTTGTGAGCCACCATGTGGTTGCTGGGATTTGAACTCAGGACCTTCGGAAGAGCAGTTGGTGCTCTTAACCACTGAGCCATCTCTCCAGCCCCCTAAGTTTCCATTTTTGTAGCAGTTATTTTATAGTGCCATGCTAATGAACCAGTTGGCTCTCCAAGTTGTGAATTGTTTTTGAATGGGGACTGGAATATCTTTTTTCAGCTTTGTGTGATAAGTACTTAGTAAGTGAGATAGTAGAAAAATGTTGAGTGAACAATTGTGTGTGATTTGTAGAGAATCACATACAGTGATGTTCACTATGTGAGTTGTGAAAGAGGAAAAAAGAAAGTTGAACCCCTGGTTCCCGAAGGGAACTGTCTGATGATAAGAATTACATAGACCAGATACACTTTGCTGACTTGGTGGCACTTTGACTTAGCACAAATGCTGTGTTTAATGGGAAGAGTTAGGGAGAAAGCCTCATGAGTTTTGAAAGTTTACGAAGTCAGGCCCCTTCATATAAATATTTGCAAGTCATTTGTTTATAGTTTGTGGGAGTAGCCCTCTAGAAAATGAAATTCTTTTTAATTTTAAATTAAATTTAAAAATTAACACTAAAGGGAGGAGGTAAATAAGGAACGGATGAAAGAGAAAGAAAAGAACATTAAATATGCTTTAAGAGGTTTTATATAAAAATACTTTTTTTCCTTTTTCTTTTTTAAAGATGTATTTATTTTATGTATGGGAGTACACTGTTGCTGTCTTCAAACACACAAGAAGAAGGCATTGGATCCCATTACAGATGGTTTTCAGCCACCATGTGGTTGCTGGGAATTGAACTCAGAACCTCTGAAAGAGCAGTCAGTGCTCTTAACTGCTGAGCCATTTCTCCAGCCCCTGTTTTCTTTTTTCTTGTCTTTATGTCCACTTTATGGAAAATGTTTTGGGGTTTAAGACATAGATGGACAGAATCTTCTGGAGCCTGAGTTGCCCCAACTTACTAAATATGACCTTGAACTTCTGGCTAACCATGTTTTAGTCCTCTAGCCTCTTAAAGCCTATTTAATGTTCTTTTCTTTCTCTTTCATCCCTTCCTTATTTACCTCCATACCTCCTCCCTTTAGTGTTAAGTTTTAAATTTTATTTTATTTTTTTACTTATTCATTTTGCTTCCTGCTCGCTTCCCCCCTTTAGTTTTTTAACATATATTTTAATTCATGTGTATATATGTACACGCACACATACCTGCACGTACTTGTAGGGCTGGGAGATATTTCTGGATCCCTTGGAGTTGGGGAGCCAGACATTGCCCTCCAGACATTGCTCTTAGCTGTTGAACCGTCATGTCTCCGGGCTGCTGCTCTTCTTTGGAGACCTGCTCCTTCTCTGTCGTCCAGGCTACAAGGAGCTCCTGGCTCTAGCGGCTCGGCCTACCCAGCGGTGAGGGCTGCGGAGGAGTGCCGCTGGCCCCTTGTGGTCCCCTCTTCTAGGGACACTGTTAGTTCTTCAGTGTCGGGCATTGTCATAGTCTTAATCTTTGGGCAGTCATATCTCTTATGCTTCCACTTGAGAATGATTATTATTGGTTTCAGGAGTTAGGCTCTTATGTAGCTCTTGCTGGCCTTAAGCTCCTGATCACTCTGTCTTTAAGTCCCAAATGCTGAGATTACAGTACTTGGCTCTCTTCTTTTCTTTTTAAGATTTATTTATTTATTTTTATGTATATGAGTACACTGTAGTTGTCATCAGACACAACAGAAGGGGGCATCAGATCCCATTACAGATGGTTGTGAGCCACCATGTGGTTCCTGGGAATTGAACTCAGGACCTTTGGAAGAGCAGTCAGTGCTCTTATACACTGAGCTGTCTCTCCAGCCTGGCTTTCTTGCTTTTTAAAGGTAGTAAATGTCAGCAAATTAAAGATAAGTACTGTAAAAGAGCTTACGTTTTGTGCGAATTAACTTCTTAGCTCTGAAGAGTGTATGAACCAACTTTCATAGGAAGGACCCTAATTCCCTGGTGCTCAAGTATGTTAATGATGCGAGGTCTTGGTTGGTTGTTTAGACATTTGTGGTGCTGAGGATTGAACCTGGGGCCTTGTGAGTACTAGACAAATGTTTTCTGCCACTGGGCTCCACCTTCAGCTCAAGTAGTACAGCATGTCATTTTATCGCAGTGCTAGTAACTGGATCCAGGGCCTTCTTTATACGAGGAACGTGCTCTTACCATGCTGCTACGTAGGCAGCCTTTGATTTATTTTATTTTATTATTTTAATTTTTTTGAGAGCCACTCTCACTATGTAGCTTTAGCTGACTTTGAACCTGCAGTGTTGCCTAGGGTGGCCTTGAATTTGCAATCCTCTGTCTTACATCCCCAGTGCTGGGGTTACAGGTGTGTGCCATCACGCTTAGCTTACTTCAGTATTTTATAACTGTTTTCATCCACACTCCGATTCCTTACCACGGTCTTATGAGTTAGTCAAGATAGTTTAGCTTCACCTTTTTAGATCAGGAAACCGAGATTGCTTCTTGGACCACAAAGCTAGTAAGTAGCAAGACCAGGAGACTAAGCTCAGAACTGCGTTTTATTTTATTAAACCTGGATCTGTGAATAATATTCAAAACTCAAGCTTGTGGTTGGGAGGGAAACAATGCTGAGGCGTCTCTGTTACCCACCCATACGGTCCATAAGTGCTCAGTGATTACTGACCTAAACGTTTGTTTCCTGGAATAGCTTTATTACGTGAGCTAAGAAGGAGGCCAGGAGATTGATGTTTCCATTTGAGACCTTGGTTTTTTTAAAATAGAACTCTACCTCCTTGCCCTTTAGCACAGACAGCTTGCCTTGGTGCCTAGGTTTTGAAGCGATACATGCAGAAAACTTGTTTTCCCCGCTTTTTACCTTGGCATCTAGGAGTTTCTGAATAGTAATTATTTCTTCTAACGTAAAGCAGATGAGGATGTGGCGTAACAACAGAGCACTTGAGTAGCATGGACAAAAGAGACCCTAGATTTAGTTAGGACAGGTTTTGTGGTGCACACCTTTAATTCCAGCACTCAAGAGAGGCAGAGGCAGGGGGATCTCTGAGTTCAAGTTTGCCTGGGGTACATAGTGAGATCTATCTCAAACAAACAAGCAAGCAAAAGATTTGGGTTTGGGCCCCAGCACAAAAACAAACAATGCTCCCCATTGTCCAGTAGTTCATAATATCTTTTTGTTTGTTTGTTTTTGTTTTTGGTTTTTGTTTTTTCAAGACAGGGTCTGTCTATGTAGCCCTGGTTGTCCTGGAACTCACTCTGTAGGCCACGCTGGCCTCGAACTCAGAAATCCTCCTGCCTCTGCCTTCCAAGTGCTGGAATTAAAGGTGTGTGCCACAACCGCCTGGCATATCTTTTTTTTTTTTTTTTTTTTTTTTTTTTATGTGCACTGGTGTTTTCCCTGCATGCATGATGTGTGATGGTGTTAGATTCCCTGGAACTGGAGTTAGTTGTGAGGACACCACGTGAATGCTGGGAATTGAACCTGGGTCCTTTGGAAGAGAAGCTAGTGCCATTTCTCCAGCCCCTAATATCTGTATTCTCAAGGATCTGTGTCCTTGAGACAACTTTATTGACTTTCCTCATTTGTAAGATGACAGAAAGGGGTAGAATGGAGAGGTTTGATTACATCTGGTCTCAGATGCTCATTTCTAGAATCTGAGTTGGTGGAATAAGTGGTAGAAAATAATAGTGGGGTAGGCTTGAGGCTCAGTGACACTGTGCTTGTGCAGTCCCTGGCAGTGCAAGAGAAGCAACAATCTGGAACCCAAGAGTGCCTTCTTGAGGAGCAGGGTGGCTAGGAGTCAAAGTGGGTCTGTGTGTGCTGAGGTGATGCTTGTCTGCCCTTCAGGCCCATTCTTTCAGTTCAGCTCTAACCTTGAGACTTAATATTTCCCTCTTGATACATTGTCTCTGTTATTTGAGGACTGAAGTACACCTAACAGTAAATTTGTGCTGGACAGCTGGCTTGTTTGATACACATTTGTGGCTATGATGTAGTAGGTGTTATTTTAGGTTTATAACTGCATCAGTGAACAGAACATTTTTTTCTCTGGTGGAACTTACATTCTATACTAAGCATTAATACTGACTCAGTGGTTGGCGGGCTGGCACTACTTCAGGAGGTCTGCATTTCGAGTGTAGTTATTCTGACAAAGGCCCCATGATGTAGGCGCTGTTGTTTTCTGCATTTTTTAGATCATGAACTGAAGTACAGAAAGACTAAGTTCTAATGAATTTATTACCTAACAAATGTACATAGTTTTGTAAATGGCATTTTAGTTTTGTACATATGTATGTATGTATGTATGTATGTATATGAGTGCTCTATTTGCATGTATGCCTGCATGACAGAAGAAGCATTTTAGTTTTGTACGTATGTATGTATGTATGTATGTATGTATATGAGTGCTCTATTTGCATGTATGTATATATGCATGTATGTATATGAGTGCTCTATTTGCATGTTTGCCTGCAGGACAGAAGAAGCACTTTAGTTTTGTAAATGGCATTTTAATTCAGACATCTGGAGTCCCAAGTCTAAGATATTACCCAGTCCTTCAAAAAGATGTTAATAAAAAATGCATTTCACAGCCAGATATAATGATACATCCCTGTAGGACTCAGAAACTGAAGCAGGAAGATTGAGAGTGAGGCCAGCTTGAGCTGCATAGAGTGTTCCTGTGGGCTGAAGAGGTGTCTCAGGGCATAGGAGCCTAGAGGACCTGAGCTCCGCCCCAGCACTCACATCAGCTCGCTGACAGTTGCCTGTAATTTTAGTTCAAACACAGTCTCGTGACTTCCTCAGGTATCCATGAACACGTGACACATTCATACAGACACGTACATGTCAATGAAAATAAAGTAAATCTTTAAAACTTTAAAAAAAAAAAACAAAAAAAAACAAGGTAAGAGCACCTGTGTGCATGTACTAGGAAGGTCAGAGGTTAAGAGCGCACTCTGCTCCTGCCGAGGACAGCAGTTAGTCTCTAGCCTCTGTGTCAAACAGCTCACAACCCGGAGCTCCAGCTGCAGGAACCCGATGCACTCTTCTGGTCTGTCTGCCTGTCTTATATACATACATACATACATACATACATACATACTTGAAAAATGACCCTTAGGACCAGAGCGACGGCTTAGCAGTTAAGCACTAGCTACTCCTGTGGAGGAACCAGGTTCAGTTCCCAGTACCCTTTTGGTGGCTCACAACTTGTAATTCCATTCTAGGGGTTCCAGTGCCCTCTTCTGATCTCTGTGGCCATGAAGCATACATGTCATGTATATAGACAAAACACACATAAAGACAAATTTTGAAAAGGAAATGTTCAAAAAATTAAAAGTTAAAAAAGTGATTTTTTTTTTTTTTTTTGGTTTTTTCAAGACAGGGTTTCTCTGTATAGCCCTGGCTGTCTCACTCTGTAGATCAGGCTGGCCTTGAACTCAGAAATCCGCCTGCCTCTGCCTCCCAAGTGCTGGGGTTACAGGCATGCGCCGCCACCACCGCCCAGCTGTGATTTTTTTTTTTTTTTTTTACATTCGTTTATTTAGTTGGAGTGAGGAGTACCTTATTCCCTAGGGAATCCAGAGGTCGGAGTACAATGTGGCAGGAGTCTGGTTCTCTCCTACCACATGGTTCCCAGGGATTAAACTCAGATTATCAGACTTTGTGGCAAGCACCTTTACCTACTGAGCCATCTTTCTGGCCTCTAGGCCAGTCAATATAGTGAGATTAGTCTCTAAAATAAAATAATGAATTAATTATTTCTATCATAATGTTGTCCTTCATGCCCCGTGCTCCCCATCATGATGATAATGGACTAACCTCTGACACTGTAAGCAAGCGCTCAACTAAATGCTTTCTTTTATAAGACTTGCCTTGGTCATGGTGTCTCTCTCTGTTTTAAGATTTATTTTATGTATATGAGTACAGTACACCGTAGCTGTCTTCAGACACACCAGAAGAGGGCATCAGATCCTATTACAGATGGTTGTGAGCCACCATGTGGTTGCTTAGAATTGAACTCAGGACCTGTGGAAGAGCAGTCAGTGCTCCTAACCACTGAGCCATCTCTCCAGCCCCATGGTGTCTCTTTACTGCAGTAGGACGGTGACTAAGACCAAAGGTTCTAGCCTCTGTGTGTGCACTTTGGCATATGTGCCATACACAGTAATTAAATAAAATGTAATAAAAAGACTTGGCGTGCTAGTTTAACTTGCTCTGTCAACCAGGCTGGCCTTAAACTCAGCTGTCTGCCTCTGCTTCCTGCATGCTAGGATTAAAGGCAGGAGTCATCATAACCAACTTTTTTTTTTAAAGATTTATTTATTATGTATACAATGTTCTGTCTGCGTGTATGTCTACATACCACAAGAGGGCATCAGATCTCATTATAGATAGTTGTAAGCCACCATGTGGTTGCTGGGATTTGAACTCAGGACCTCTGGAAGAGCAGCCAGTGCTTTTAACTGCTGAGCCCCATAACCAGCTTATAAAAGTACTTCTTAAAAAATAAAACAAGAACATCTTTTTTTTTTTTTTTAAAGATTTATTTATTTATTTATTATATGTAAGTACACTGTAGCTGTCTTCAGACATTCCAGAAGAGGGTGTCAGACCTGGTTGTGAGCCACCATGTGGTTGCTGAGATTTGAACTCAGGGCCTTTGGAAGAGCAGTAAGTGCTCTTAACCACTGAGCCATCTCTCCAGCCCACAAAAACATCTTTGAAGTGGAGAGGAAAGGGGTACTAGCAGTGCTACTATTAACTTTTGATAGACTTGTTAACCTTAGGGACCTTTCAAGTAGGAGAAGACAATTGAACTTACTCCGAAGAATTAAGAGTTGAGACCACTACATAGAGCCAGAAACTCTAAAGGACCTGCCCACACTCCTGGTGAAAATTTAGTTATCAATTTGACACAACCTAAAATAACTGGGGAAGAATTTCAGTGAAACATTGTGTGTATCAGGTTGGCCTGTGACTTGACTTGGGGGGCTGTCTTGGTTGTGTCAACTGGTTTGGGGAGACCCAGTCTGAAAGTGGGTTCCGGCTATGCAAGAGTAGAGAAGGGCTGGGCAGATATGGACGCACTCATTTCTCTCCAGTCCTGAGGAGGTGGGATGAGGAGTAGTTGTCTGAAGCTCCTGACAACCTGATTTACCTTCTGTGGTGTACTGACATCTGGAATTATGTACTAAAATAAATCTTTCCCACCTCCGTTGCTTTTCGGTAGTATATTTTTACACCAATAAGTGAAATTATAATAGGAAACACCATTTTTTAGTCCTAACATGGATTCTATCCTGAGAAATTACATGTAAGAACCTTATGCCTGCTGGGCTGTGGTGGTGCACGACTTTAATCCCAGCACTTGGGAGGCAGAGGCAGGCAGATTTCGGAGTTCGAGGCCAGGCTGGTCTACAAAGTGAGTTCCAGGACAGCCAGGGCTACACAGAGAAACCCTTTCTCCAAAACAAACAAACAACAACAACAACAACAAACCCTTATGCCTTTTGTGTTTTTTTGAGATATACCTGGCTGTCCTGGAACTTGCTCTGTAGACCAGGCTGGCCTTGAACTCAGTCTGCCTGCTCTGCCTCCTGAGTGCTGGGATTAAAGAGCACCACCCCTGCTGGGTGAACCTGTTGTTTTATGTGTCTGATTTGGGTTTTTATTACTCTGCAGAAGGCTGCTTATATCAAGCATTTAAACAGTTCACTTCATCCTGACAGAAACATCCTAAGTATTAACATTATCCTGTCCTACAGAGATAGATGTACAGCTGGAGTCAGAAGAACTAGTTGAAGAACAGTTCAAGTCTAGTGCAGTCCTGGCCTTCCTAGCCAGCCCCAGCACCTGTGGAGAAGTTGCTTCCTCAATTGTCAGATGTGTCATAGTTTACTTCTTCAGGGTCTTGTAACAAGCAAAGCAAAGGATCTGAATGCACTTTGCTCCTTTCAAGACAGGGTTAAGCCGGGGCGTGGTGGCGCACGCCTTTAATCTCAGCACTTGAGAGGCAGAGGCAGGCGGATTTCTGAGTTGGAGTCGAGCCTGGTCTACAAAGCGAGTTCCAGAACAGCCAGGACTACACAGAGAAACCCTGTCTCGAAAAACCAAACAAACAAACAAACAAAAGACAGGGTTAAGCATCATCCCCAAAAGGTACTTCGTGCACTTGACAGAAACAAAAGCATAGACCTCATTACTTAGAGATTCTGGAGTCACCAGGTCTGCCACCGAGGAATTACAGCAGTTTTATTACTTTTAATACCTGATGTTTCTAGCATACTTGTTTTCTGACTCCTACCTACATACCATATCATACACACAAGGGAATATAAAATATATTTATATACATACACACAGGATAAATACTGTAAAAGGTTTTTTAAGTGTGAGTGAGGAATAAAGGAGATAATGGTTAATTATTATAAAATGGCACAATTGAGTAGAAAGTGCCTAATAGATGGATAACTGTACTTATATTTTAATATTATTATTGGGGACAATTTAAGAGTTTGTTGCCGGGCAATGGTGGCGCACGCCTTTAATCCCAGCACTTGGGAGGCAGAGGCAGGAGAATTTCTGAGTTCGAGGCCAGCCTGGTCTACAAAGTGAGTTCCAGGACAGCCAGGACTACACAGAGAAACCCTATCTCGACAAAACAAAAAACAAACAAACAAACAAAAGGTTTGTTTCTGTTACTAAATCCTTATACTTTATTGTGATTGTTTTTTAGACTAAAATAACTTGGTTAAATGTTTTATTATTTTTTTAAATCTAGAATGATAGCACTTGCCTGTAGTGGTAGTGGTAGGAAGATCAGAGTTCAAAGTCAGTCTCAGGTACAAGAGACTCTGCCTCAAGTAAACAAATAAACAAACCCCACCAAAACAAACAAATGCACTTTTGTTTTTGATGATATATAACACAGGTACTAAGTTCCCTATTCTGTTTTCATTTGTTTGAAACAAAATCTCATGTAGTCCAGGCTGGCTTCAGACTATGTAGCTGAGGCTGACCTTAAATTCCTGACTTTTCTTGCCCTTGCCTCCCTTGATGAGATGTCAAGAAGCCCATCACACTGGCTCTATTTTGTTCAGTTTTGTTTTTTGGAAACAGGCTTACTGTAGGACCCTGATGGTCTTCCTTGCTTCTGCTTCTCAGGTGCTGGATTTGCAGACATGAACCACCGTGCTTGACTCAAATTATTTTATATATAACTCAATCGTATCAGATTTTAGTGAGAATTTTGTAGGAAATTAAGTTGAAAAGTAAAGTAAGATTACATTTTGGCCAGGCGGTGTTGGCACACGCCTTTAATCCCAGCACTGGGGAGGCAGAGGCAGGTGGATTTCTGAGTTGGAGGCCAGCCTGGTCTACAGAGTGCGTTCCAGGACAGCCAAGGGCTACACAGACAAACCCTGGGGGGATGGGGGGGGGAGAAAAAAGAAAATGCCTTACAGCTGGATCATACATAGGTATTTTCTCAATTAAGGTTCTGTGCTTTCAACTGACTCTAGTTTGTGTGTCAGGTTGATCTAAGACTGGCCAGCAGAGAAGGATTCAGATGTAAAAGTCAGTAGCTTAAGAATTCTGTCTTTGTGGCTCCACCTAGTAGAGCTGGCCTATAACTTAGTCCTCCAGGTCAGAAGCCGGGGAGTCTCTGAGAGCACGGTAGTCACTGTAGTCTCCAGGCAGCGGATAATTAGTGAGTGAGTGAGTGATTTAGTCTCTGCTTTTCTGAAACTAATCTGTTCATTTGTGTGTGTTTGTTCCTTTTATGCTGCTTCCTGCATCCCAAGGAGGAAGCGTCCCCCTACTCCTTACTTGACATCTGCTTGAGTTTCCTGACCACTAACCTCGAGAAGTTCTGTTCAGCAAGACAAGATGGAACCCTGTGTCTGCAGGAACCTGGGGTATTTCCACAGGAGGTGGCTGACCGACTTCTTCAGACCATAGCATTTCACGGTAAGAGATGGAAGAGTTAATTGTGTGCAGTTAGTTACCATTGGATTTTAAAGTACTACAGGGGCGTATCTAGTTATTTTCTTAGAAATAGTAGAAAAAGTCAGAAGAATCTGCTTCTAAGAAGACGAATTCAGGTATTTTTCCTTGTTTTGCTTCAGACTTAATGATTTTTTTCTTCTTTCCAGTTTAGGCAAAACTTTATCTTTCTTTTTTGATTTGAGAAACAATTCTTTTTAAAAGACACATGTACATATTTAGATTTATTTATATTATGTGGATGAAGTGTTTTGCCTGCATGTATGTATATGTACCTTGTGTGTCCCTGGTGCCCATGGAGATTAGGAGGTGCCAGGTCCCTTTGAATTGTAGATAGGGATGGTTGTGAACCATTATGTGGATACTGGCATCTGAACCCTGGCCCTCTATAAGAACAACAAATGCTCTTAACTACCTAGCCATCTCTTTAAGACTAAAAAGTGATTAGGTCACAAAGAACTTTTCTTTTCTTTTTTTTTTTTTTTTTTTTTTTGGTTTTTTTCGAGACAGGGTTTCTCTGTGTAGCCCTGGCTGTCCTGGACTCACTCTGTAGACCAGGCTGGCCTCGAACTCAGAAATCCACCTGCCTCTGCCTCCCAAGTGCTGGGATTAAAGGTGTGCGCCACCACTGCCCAGCCACAAAGAACTTTTCTTAAATATAGCACTTTTGTTTAGAAGGCAACACATATATAAATACACACATCTTATCTTGAGAGTAGGAGACTCATGCTATTATGAAAACACTGGTTTCTGCTCTTGCCTTTTAAAATGAGATATTACAGGTAATTTTACATGTATTCTAAAACGTTTCTTTTAAGTAGTTTAATGTATCCCTCTATAGCCTCAAACTTACTATGACAATGAAGATAACCTTGAACTCCTGATCCTGTTGCCTCTACAAAATTCTACGTTGCTGGTGTTAAGGCTCACACTGTGTTGTATAATGTTGGGAATTAACCCAGGGCTTTGTGTATGTTAGGCAGGAACCAAGGTACTGCACCAAGTAAGCTACATCTTGAAAATACATCGGAAAAGTATTATCTGTGAAATTATAGTTCTGTAATTGGATTTTTATTGTTTTTATTTAAAATTTAACTGTAAAATTTAAAATTAAACTGTAGTAAAATACCTGTCTTTCGTTAGGGTTTAAAAATTCTGACAAATAAGGAATATGATTTGCTCACAGTTTGGAGGTAGAGTAAGCAGTCGGTGTTGTGGTTTGAAGAGAATGGCCCCTGTAGGCGCATATGTTTCAGTGCTTGGTCCCCAGTTAAGGAAAGTATTTGGGACCGGTTAGGAGGTGTGTCACTTGGGGTGGGCTGTGAGGTTTCAGAAACATAGGCCATGGCAACTAGCTCCATCTCTTTCTGCCTGGTGCTTGTGGACAGGCTGTCAGTGCTGAGCTGCTGGTCCAGTGCCATGCCTGCTGCCACATTCCGCCACGACGGTGGTCGTGGGCTCACCGTCTGACACAGCAGGCCGCAATTAAATGCTTTATTTTATAAGTTATCTTGGACATGGTGTCTCTTAACAACAATAGAACAGTATGATATTAGGAATTATAATTATCCCTGTTTATCTATAAATGTTGGAACTGAGGACTACAGTGCTGGTAAGTGGTAGATTCCCAGTTGTCTGCGTATCTGTCTCTATAAACACATGCCTTCCCCACTGTGCCACACGGCCTTCGTGTACTTACAGTTGGTGTCCCTGCTTTTAGAGGATGGAGAGGGCTACAGTTTTACTGTGATGAATGTGAAAAATACTGTTGGGATGCTGGGAGATGGCTCAGTGGATAAAGGACTTGCAGCGTAAGCGTAAGGACTTAGAATCCCAGTGCCATGTGAGAAGCCAGGTGTGCCAAGGCATGAAGACAAGAGGATCACTGTTGCCACTCTGACTTAAAAAAAATCATAATCTCCAGGTTCAGTAAGAGACCCTGTCTCAAAGATGACTAGGACACCTGAACACCTCCTCTGGCCTCTGTGTGTACCCTCCCACCCCCATCCATACTGAATGTAAGGAAGGAAAAAAGAAAAGTAGCTGTCTTAGTTAGGGTCTTACTGCTGTGAATAGACACCATGACCAATGCAAGTTTTATAAAAGACAACATTTACTTGGGGCTGGCTTACAGGTTCAGAGGTTCAGTCCTTCTTCAGCTTTTCGAGATAGGGTTTTTCTGTATAGCCCTGGCTATCCTGGAACTCACTTTGTAGACCAGGCTAGCCTCAAACTCAGAAATCCACCTGCTCCTGCCTCCCAAGTGATGGGATTAAAGGCGTACGCTACCACTGCCTGGTGTGATATAACTGTTTTTAATCATATGTTTTTAATCATATTATACATAAACATAAGATAGTAAGTAGAGTATTCTTTCTAGAAGAACTGTAAGAATATAATAAAAGAATATAATATAATATAAGAGCTTTAAGCTCAGGACTTGGGAGGCAGAGGCAGGTGGATCTCTGAGTGTGAGATTAGTCCGGTCTACAGAGTAAGTTTCTGGACATCCAGAGTGGTTATACTGAGAACCTTGTCTCAAAAAACAAGCAAGAACTCTCAGAGAACACGTTTTACCCTGATGCTCATGTACCCTTCAACCTGTTCAGATAGGATTGGCCCAGATACTGTTTTACATAGAATATGTTTTGATAGAAACAGGGTGTTGCCCGGGAATTGCTAACGTGAGTAACTTGCGTTTATTGTAAAGCAGATGTATATGCAGCTGCGTGCAGGCAGGAGTGGGTCTCAGGAGCCATCAGGCTGCAGGCGCCTGATGAAGAAAGGGCTGTGTTACTGACTCTGTGTCCAGGGTTGGTGGCTAAGCTATTCCCGCTGCTTGACTCACTCAGGTTTTCTTCCCCACAAGTTTCATGAAGACTTTTAAATGTCTGATGGTACTTAAGCTTTGAACATGCTGGATAAGTACTCCACCACTTAGCTACAGCTCTCAGACACCCCACCCACACCCCCAAATGCCTTAGTTCTCATTTGATATTGGCCATCGGCCAGCTTGAATGGCATCACTAGCTGAGAGGACTTTAACTTATCTTGACCTAAATGCCTATGCCACAGACTAGTCTTAGAGGACATTTTATAGGTCTGGCTGTGATTTCTTCCTTAGTAGGTGTTGTCTGGTGTATAATATTTTTTGAGACATGACTCCAAAGTGCCATAAACTCGCAGCACTGTTGTCTAATAGGTCATGTCTGAGCAACATTTTTTTAAAAGAATTATTTATTTTATGTATAATGAATACACTGTAGCTGTCTTCAGACACTCCAGAAGAGGGCATCAGATCTCATTGCAGATGGTTGTGAGCCTCCATGTGGTTGCTGGGAATTGAACTCCGGACCTTAACCACTGAGCCATCCATCCCTCCAGCCCCTAGTGATTGTTTATTTGCTTTGCTCATTTTCTTTTTCTTTCTTTCTCTTTTTTTTTGGGGGGGAGGGAGGGGATTTCGAGACAGGGTTTCTCTGTGTAGCCCTGGCTGTCCTGGAACTCACTCTGTAGACCAGGCTGGCCTCGAACTCAGAAATCTGCCTTCCTCCGCCTCCCAAGAGCTGGGATTAAAGGTATGCGCCACCAACGCGCCAGGCTGCTCATGTTATTTGCATTTGTCACCCAGCAGGTGTGTAGCTGCCTGCAAGGGTTAGTGCCTGGGTGACAGTGAGCACTGCTTATGCCTGGATACTAAACCTTTTCAATAAGGCTTCATGTGCTGGCTACAAGTCTGAGGCCAATAAGAGATACAAAGTGTCTTAAAAACAAACAAACCCACCAGAGGCTGGTGATATAGCTTACTGGATCAATTGGCGTGAGGTCAAGCCTAAGACCTGAGTTCCATTCTAGGGATCCACATGGTGGGAGGAGAGAACTAACTCCAAAGAGTTACCCTCTGCCCTCCATGCCATACCCTGAGCGCACATGTGCACACACATAAATAATTAAATACACATTTTAAAACTAATTTGAATACAAATTAAAAAAAACTAAAGCCAGGTGTGGTTTGAGGCCAGCCTGGTCTACAAAGCAAGTTCTATGATAGCTAGTGTACACAGGGAAACCCTTTCTATAGAACAAAACAAGACAAAATAAACAAAAAAACTAAACCAAAATAAAATGGTTTCAGATCTGGCTAGTAGGCTGTTTGTTTGTTGTTTATTTATTGAGACAGGGTCTCTATATAGTTGTCTTGGAGCTGGTTGTGTAGATGAGGCTGGACTTGAACTCAGAGATCTGCCTGTCTCTGTCTTCTGGGTGCTGGGATTAAAGGTGTGTAACTAGTGGTTTAATAATGAATTCTAGCTTTTAGATCTACTAACTATATACTGTGTGTCTAAATATGTTTGTATATGTAATGTATTGTGAACTTAAATTAGAATTATATTGGTATCAATACATTAGTGTAAAGTTTAAACCTCACTCATGCATAAACTGTGCAAAGTCTGTTGAAGATTCTCTTCCATGGTCACTTTGGTATCAAGATTGATGGAGACCGGGGCTAGAGAGATGGCTCAGCGGTTAAGAGCACCAACTGCTCTTCTAAAGGCCCTGAGTTCAAACCCCAACAACCACATGGTGGCTCACAACCATCTGTAACAAGATCTGACTCCCTCTTCTGGAGTGTCTGAAGACAGCTACAGTGTACTTAAATATAATAAATAAATAAATCTTTTTTTTTTTTTTTGGTTTTTTTTTTTTGGTTTTTCGAGACAGGGTTTCTCTGTGTAGCCATGGCTGTCCTGGAACTCACTCTGTAGACCAGGCTGGCCTCGAACTCAGAGATCCACCTGCCTCTGCCTCCCAAGTGCTGGGATTAAAGGCGTGTGCCACCACCGCCCGGCTAAATAAATAAATCTTTAAAAACAAAAAAAGATTGATGGAGACCAGCCTTCATAAACCACATCTCTAGAGTTTGAAGCCTTCTCCTTTGTCATAGGAGAAGAGAGCATAAGGAATCACAATTGGCCCTCAGGTGCCTAAACCTACCGCCCCTTAGCTCCAACTGGCACGTGGTCGTATCAATTGTGAGGAAGTGCTGGGAAGTATAGCTAGCTGCCTGTGAATCTAATAGGCGAATCTCTGCAATGTCTGTCCCATTCTGATTCTGCTGTTACTAACTCCATAATGTTAATCTAGACAATAATATCGTCATCTCACCAAATTGTATCAAGTAAGTAAAATATAGCTGTATGGAAGTATGTTAGTGTGTGATGAAATTTTTGCTGTTCTTTGTTTTTTTGAAGTTAAAATGATGCTTATTTTTCTCCAGGTCTCCTGAATGATGGAACTGTGGGAATTTTCAGAGGTAACCAGATGCGCCTAAAGCGAGCTTGTATTCGCAAAGCAAAGATTTCTGCTGTTGCTTTCCGGAAAGCCTTTTGCCACCACAAGCTAGTAGAACTTGATGCCACGGGTGTGAATGCTGACATCACTATCACAGACATCATAAGTGGCCTTGGCAGTAATAAGTGGATCCAGCAGAATCTTCAGTGCTTAGTACTGAACTCATTAACCCTGTCCCTGGAGGACCCGTACGAGCGGTGCTTCAGCCGGCTCGCTGGTCTTCGAGCTCTGAGCATCACGAATGTGCTCTTTTACAATGAAGACCTAGCTGAAGTTGCCTCATTGCCTAGACTGGAGAGCCTGGATATTTCCAACACCTCAATCACAGACATCACTGCCCTGCTGGCCTGCAAAGACAGACTCAAGTCTCTCACCATGCATCATTTGAAATGTTTAAAAATGACTACTACTCAGATCTTGGATGTTGTTCGGGAACTAAAACATCTGAATCATCTTGACATCTCAGATGATAAACAGTTCACATCAGACATAGCCCTTCGATTATTAGAGCAAAAGGACATCTTGCCCAATCTTGTCTCCCTGGATGTTTCAGGGAGAAAGCATGTGACAGATAGAGCTGTCGAAGCCTTCATACAGCAGAGGCCTGGCATGCAGTTTGTAGGCTTGCTGGCCACAGATGCTGGGTACTCTGAGTTCCTTACGGGCAAAGGACACTTGAAGGTTAGATTTTGAAAACTGTATTTTGTTTGACTGGACATTTTTTCTTTTTTTCTAGTTCCTTAAGACTTCCTTAGGGTAAATGTGTAATATATGAGACACTATGATACAAGGTATGGAAATAATTGTATAGTGGAAAGGCTTACATTAGGGTAATAATTCCAATTAAAAGTCCAGTGGGACCAAGCATGGTGAGTGCTTTTCATCCAAGCCCTCACAGAGGCAGTTGATGGCAAATTTCTGTGTGGACATAGCCTGGTGTACATAGCGAGCTTCAGGTCACCCAGGGCTCTGTAGTAAGACTGTCTTCAGAAAGAGTCTGGAGGGCCTGGGGATGGAGTTCATTTGGTAGAATGCTCACCTCTACTCCTAGTACTCTGGAGGCAGAGGCAGGCAGATCTCTGAATTAGAGGCCAGCCAGGGCTACATAGTGAGACCCTGGCTCAAATAATAGTAATAGTAATGATGATAATAATTTAAAATACTTGGGTTGGAGAGATAGGTGGCTCCGCAGTTAGAGAGTGTTGGCTGTACTTCAGAGGACTGGGCCTGGGCTCAGCCCGCAGCACACCCACATGGCGGCTCACAGCCATCTGTAACTAGTCCCAGGGCATCTGATGCTGCCTTCTAGTATTCACAGGCACTAGGCACACATGTAGTGAACAGACATATATGCAGACAAAGTCGTACACATAAATAAGTAAGTGAGTAATATGTATTTTAAAAAGTATCCAGGCAAAGAGCTTCATGTCTGTAGTCACAATATAGAATACAGACAGGAGGGTTTGATGCCAGCCTAGGCTACATACAGAGCAAGGACCAGGTAGTCAGGTCTGCAGAATGAGGACCTGTCTCAAAACAAGCAAGAAAGGACCATTAGAACTTTTTTTTTTTTAAAAAAAAGATTTCTTTATTATATTTAAGTACACTGTAGCTGTCTTCAGACACCCTAGAAGAGGGCATCAGATCTCTTAACAGATGGTTGTGAGTCACCATGTGGTTGCTGGGATTTGAACTCAGGACCTTCGGAAGAGCAGTCCAGTGCTCTTAACCACTGAGCCATTTCCAGCCCCCATTAGAACTTTTTAATTCAAATATGTATAAAGGTTGATATTTCTTTGACTACTGATTTGACAGCTCAGGTTGAAGGAAGAGAGCTGAGATTGCCTGTCTCTTGTTAGAATTATTCAATTTAGTATAATTGGTAAGAATGGTGTCTGAAATGGTTATCTCAGTATTGTGTTGTGATGAGTTTAGGTTTGCTTTTGGCTTTATGTGCCTGCTCATAAGGCCACAGTAATGGATGCAAATATAATTTCATCCATATAATTTCCCAGTATTTATGTGGGTTAGGTGTCTGTTGTACTTTCATAAGCATTATTTGCTTCGGTGTCTCCATAGTCGTCCTGCCTCAGATTCCTGGGTGCTGGGATTACAGATGTGAGCCACCATACCTAATTTAAGTAAATGGTTAGGGGCTGGAGAGATGGTTCAGCAGTTTAGAGTACTGTCTACTCTTCCAGAGGACCTGGGTTCAATTCCCAGCACCCACATGACAGCTCACACCTGACTGTAGCTGTAGTTCCTGGGGATCCAACATCCTCACACAGACATTGCAAGCAAAACACCAATGCATTAAAAAGAAAACAAAAGAAAACTGTTTCTATCCTTCCTTCTTTCCTTCCTTCCTTCCTTCCTTCCTTCCTTCCTTCCTTCCTTCCTTCTTCCTTCCTTCCTTCTTTTTCTAAGATAGGGTCTCATCACTGTGTCGTCCTACCTGATATGGAACCCTGCCTGTGCAGGAGGCTGACCTTGAATTCACAGTGATCCTTCTGCCGTTACCTCCAGGGTGCTGGGATGAAAGTTGTGTACCAGTATAACCTGTCCCAAAAGATGTTCTTTATTTTAGTTGATTTCATGTGTGCAGATGTTTTTTGCTTGGATGTATGTGTACCATTTGTGCCTGAAGAAGGGCATCAGATCCCTTGGGACTAGAATTCCAGGTGTGAGCTATCATGTGGGTGCTGGGGATTAGACTTAAGTCCTCTGGAAGAGTACAGGGCTCTTACCAGAGCCATTGCTCCAGCCTCAGAAATGCTTTTCTTAAGCGTCACAGCCACTAGTGGTACTGGACACAGTTGCCGATGCGTTCCTCCTTGGAATACAGTACTTAGCTTCTAGGAGAGCACACTCCTTGTTTTATTTTCTTGTTTGCCTTCCTTGATCTGTTGCTTCTCATTTCTTTTACTGTGATTTCCCTCATTTTTTAGCGTTTCTGCTCTTGAAACCTTCCATGCCATAGTCCTGCAAATTTGTGTTTTATTTTATTTCTATAACTAATCTCGAAAAGTCTGAGAGACCATTATTCTTTTACTTTAGTTCTGCTTATTGTATTTTATTTTGTATGCTTTTTAATGTCTTGACTTTGATTACATTTATTTATTTATTTATTTATTTAGGAGAGATGTGCATGCTTCTGCATGTGTGCAGAGGTCATCTGGTATTTATCTCCTACATCATGTGGGGCCCTGGAATTGAACTGAGGCCATCAGACTCCTTCAAATTGCCCGTTAGCCTCCACACATGAACTATGGGACACATGCCCTCAATAAATAAAGGGAAAAACATTGCTTTTGGAATGTCTTTTTAAAGATTTATTTTAGGTGGGGCACAGTGGCATGGCATGCACCTTTAATCTCAAAACTTGGGAGGCAGAGGCAGGCAGATCCTTGAGGTCAGCCTGGTCTACAAAGTGAGTTCTAGGATATCTAGGGCTACACAGAGAAACTCTGCCTCAAAATACAAAAATAAATAAACAAGTAAATAAATAAATAAATAAATAATATTGCTCTCTGTGTGTGTGTGTGTGTGTGAGAGAGAGAGAGAGAGAGAGAGACAGACAGACAGACAGACACACTGACTGTGAAAGCTAAAGGAGCTGGATTTCCCCATGGAGCTTGTGAGCTGCTCAGTGTGGGTGGGTGATGGGAATCAAACGCCAATCCTCTGCAGGAGCAACATGCTCTCTCAACCTCTGCGGCAGCTCTTCACCCCAGGGTGTCTTTTAGTTAATAGGTTCTTTTTCTTCCCAGATTTATTTATTTATTATATGTAAGTACACTGTAGTTTTCTTCAGACACTTTTTCTTCTCTCTCTGGCCTACTTCACTCCTGCCCCACTTGCTCTGGCCCACAGATTTATTTATTTATTATATGTAAGTACACTGTAGCTGTTCAGACACCCCAGAACAGGGCATCAAATCCTATTACAGATGGTTGTGAGCCACCATGTGGTTGGTGGGACTTGAACTCAGGACTTCTGGAAGAGCAGTTAGTGCTCTTAACCCTGGCTGGCCTCAAACTCCAAGGTCCACCTGCATTGCGCCTACTTCTCACACCTCACAGACCCCTCCCCCCTTTTGAGACAGGGTACCACTGAGGTTCCCAACTCGCCTGGAACTCCTTAGTTGGGACTCAATGATCTTCCAGCCTCCTTGGTACTGGGATTAAAGGCATGCCCCATACTCAGCAACCCTCTCTCCTTCTCCCCACTTCCTTTTTTTGAGGTGGGGCTGGGGTGGACATGGTTTCTTTGTATAGCTCTGACTGTCCTGAATCTTACTCTGTAGACCAGGCTGGCCTTTAACTCACAGAGATCCTCATGCCTCTGCCTCTGTGATTAAAAGTATGAGTCACCACTGCCCAGCCAGCTTTTTATTTTCTTTCTTTCTTTCTTTTTTTTTTTTTTTTTTTTTTTTTTTTTTTTGGTTTTTTGAGACAGGGTTTCTCTGTGTAGCCCTGGCTGTCCTGGAACTCACTCTGTAGACCAGGCTGGCCTCGAACTCAGAAATCCGCCTGCCTCTGCCTCCCAAGTGCTGGGATTACAGGCGTGCGCCACCACGCCCGGCTTCTTTCTTTTTTTTAAATTAAGAAATTATTACATTTATATGTATGTGCCGTAGTTTACATGTGAAGATCATAGGACAACTTGCAAGAGTTGGTTCTTGTATGCATCCCAGGAACTGAATTTGGGTTTTCATGCTTGATAACAGGTGCTGTGTTGTGCTATTTTTTTTTTTTTTTTAATTTCATAGGCCATTCCTTCCTTTCCTTTTCCTTTAAACTAGCTTACTGCTGGCACATGCCTTTAATCCCAGAGGCAAAGACTTGGAAGGCAGAGGCAGTTTGATCACTAAGTATTCACGGTCAACATGGTCCAGGCCAGCCCAGGATACATAATGAAACTGTCTTATTCAAAGCAAAACAAGACTGGGCTGCTGAAGACAAACAAAAACAGTTCTTCCAGAACTTTCCTCACAGTAGAATTTTAGTGGGGTTTTTTTGTTTTTGTTTTTGTTTTGTTTTGTTTTTGATTACTACACATCTACACAGTCCATATTTCTCTTTTTTGGGGGGTGGTTAGGAGTTAGGATATGTAGGTATTACTGTATCTTACACTGACCTGGAACTTACTGTGTAGTCCAAACTGTTCTTGAAATTAGGATTCTCCTGCCTAAACCTCCTAAATGTTGAGATTCACTTGTGAGTTAATATTTTCTACAAATTACTGGCTAGGTTTGGAGTTTAGATATTTGGCAAGACCCTTATAAGTTGTATTCTTTGACTGGGCTGTACATAATGTCTAGTCTTACGTTTTTGTAAAATTAGCAGTTACTGGTATTCAGAATCAGATTACTAATTCACTGGGGATTGTACTGTACCTAGATTTGATCATTCATTGGAGACCATTATGATGTCTTGGTTATTGTGTGATATTTGTGTATATGTGTGTGCCCTGGCGAGGATATAGGTATCAGAGCACACCTTTGTCAAATTGGTTCTTCCTACAACCTTTACTGGGATTTGGGGATTAAACTCAGGTCACCAGATATGCCCGGCAAGCATCTTCACCCACTGTGCCATCTCACCAGCCACATATCTTAACCATTTCTTTTTCACTTGCTAGTTTGATTACTTTATAGAGTCACTTCTCATTATCTGTATTTGCTTGCACAGTGGTCCCTGAACCACAATTTAACATCATTATATTAACCTATGTAAATTAAGTTAGATTTGATTTTGAATAAACCCTCTTAGGGAGCTCGACAGATCTGGGGAGATTAACAGATGTATTTAAGGAATATGAGCTAAGTGTTTTACTGTCACTGTTGGCCTGCAGTGAGTGGTCCCTTCACTACACTACTTAGGTCACTAAGTGGAGGATCATCATAACTAGGAAAAGAGATTTGGGGGAACGTGATTTAGATTGGTGTGTCAGGAAAGGCTTTCTCTAAAGATGGACTTGACTTAGGAAGTTTAAATACAAACTAGTGAAGCAAGAGTGTGCTTTAGCATGGGCATCATATGTGATGACCTTCTGCTGAGATGAGATAGAGCTTGGCTTATTGAAGGATCAAGGGAAAGGCCAGCAATGCCAGTAGCGATATGATTTAAAGGAAAGAGTTACCCTAAGACACAGCCTAAAGGCTGAGTCAGCACGGCTTTTGCAGTGTTAAGTGTCTTGAGAGATTTATTCTAGGTGCTGTGTAGACAATGTTATCTACAGGCTTGTGCTGGATTCTTGGTCCAGTCTGCATCTCTGCAGGATGATGGCTGTGGGTGGGCGGAAAGCAACCGTTCCATTTGTTTCATGCCTTACGTGGTTATGCTGCTGCTAAGATGGAGAAAGGTGGAAGGTAGGAGGAAGTCTAAACACTCAGCGTTTGTCTATGTCCACAGGTGTCTGGAGAAGCCAATGAAACCCAAATTGCTGAAGCGTTAAGGCGGTACAGTGAACGGGCGTTTTTTGTCAGGGAGGCTTTGTTTCATCTTTTTAGCCTGACTCATGTGATGGAAAAAACGAAGCCAGACATTTTAAAGGTAAGAACAAGAAACTCGGATTGGGGAGATGGCTCAGTGGTTAAGATCACTAACTGCCTTTCCAAAGAACCCAGGTTCAAATCCCAACCAACACCCACATGACAGTTCATAACTGTCTATAATTTTAGTACCAGGGGGATCTGACACACTCATACAGAGAAACATGGAGACAGAACATCAGTGCAAAAAAAGAAAGAAAGAAAGAAAGAAAGAAAGAAAGAAAGAAAGAGGAAGAAAGAAAGAAAGAAAGAAAGAGAGAAAGAAAGAAAAAAGAATAAGAAACTGGTGATGAAAAATATTTGAAATTACTTTTCTAGTAGATTTTATGTATTGAGTCTTTGACTTTTATTTTATTTCTTTTTTGTTTTTAATAGGATTGATGATCCC
Source organism: Apodemus agrarius (assembly GCA_964023405.1). Lineage (NCBI taxonomy): Eukaryota > Metazoa > Chordata > Mammalia > Rodentia > Muridae > Apodemus > Apodemus agrarius. Next base: position 45,682,346 of record OZ030009.1, read on the forward strand.
AGTTCCAGTTATTAGTTATAAATAAGAAGTTAATTGCATGTCATTACTGAAGTTTATAGTAGTCTCATTAAGTAATGCTTTCCAGTGCCAAGTAATTTCTTTAGACCAGTATCCCCTGTGATGTTTTATTACAAGAAAATGAAGTGTAGGATGAGCTCTGTGGGCTGCTCTGAGTGCCAGCCTTGGATGGCTCCCCACTCAGAAGAGCTTCATAGATGCCTCAGGAGAACTCGGTAAGGTAGGGCAGCTAGAGAGACGGCCCATTGGGAAAGAGCTTATTGGGCAAGCCTGAAGATCAGAGTTTAGATCCTAGCACCACATTTTAAAAATCAGTGGCGGGGTGGAGAGATGGCTCAATGGTTAAAAGCACTGACTGCTCTTCCGAAGGTCCTGAGTTCAATTCCCAGCAACCACATGGTGGCTCTCAACCATCTGTAATGGGATCCAATTCCTTCTTCTGTTGTGTTTGAAGACAGCAACAGTGTAATCACATACATAAAATAAATAAATAAATCTTAAAAACAAAAAGCCAGTGGCTTTTGTATGCCTTTAACTCCTGTGCTGGGGGCAGGTGAAGATAGGGCTTGCTGGTACCAGGGTAGATCCATAAGGTGGGATGTGACACTGCAGGGCACCCAACACTCTCCTCTGGTCTCCATGTCTCCATATCTACGCACGCGTGTGCACAGACACCACTCACACACAGCCCCAAAATAACGTAGCTCAATTGCTAGTCTGCCTAGGATGCATGACACCATAGCTTTATTTACTCACACTGCATAACCTGGGCACGGTGGCACATGCCTGTAGGCCCAGTACTTGGGAGATGGGGACAAGGAGAATCAAGTTGAAGGGCATCCTTGACCATACAGGAGGGTGAAGGAAAGCCTCTGCTATGTGAGACCTTGTCTAAGGAAAAAATAGCCATTAAGCTAGATATAGCACATACCCTTTAATCCCAACACTCAGGAACCAGAAGTTGGTGGATCTTTGCAAATTTGTGGCTACCCTAGTCTAGATAATGAATTTTAGGTCAGCCAGAGCTACATAGTGAGATCTTGTTTAAAAAAAATTTTTTTTCCATTAATGTAGATCTGGATATGTTAACGCACTGTTAACAGTCCTGTCTTGTATATGGGCGGTCCTGGGTTCAATCCTTAGTGTGACACAAAAACAGGAGTGTTGTGGGGGCATCAGTGAGCTGGCTCAGCAGGTAAAGGAGCTTGCTGCCAAGCCTGAGGAACCGGGTTTAGTCCCCAGAACTCAACATGGTAGAAGGAGAGAATTGACTGCCAAAAGTTGCCCTCTGGTTTCTAGGTACACACACGCATGCATAACCCCACCACCACCACACACCTACCCCACAAACCATACCCATACACCCACATCCACACAGCACACACCACACACTTACCACCATGCGCGCGCGCGTGTGCACACACACACACACACACACACACACACACACACACACACAAACACACAGGTACATTCAGCTGAACATGGGGTGTCGAGCCATAACTTCAGGACTCAAGAGGCTGAGGCAGAAGAATTACCAGTTAGACTGCAAGTAAGCCACATAGCAAGTGTGAGAACAGCCCAGGCTTCATAAGGAGCGCTTTGAGGCTGGGGAGGGCTCAGTGGTTAGAGCACTTGTTGCTCCTGCAGACTCCCAAGGGTGACTCCCAGCACCCACATGCTGGCCTATAGCCATCCGTAGCTCTAGTTCCAGGTAATCTGAAAGGCATGCATGTGCTGCATACACACATGCAGACTAAACATTCATAGACATAAAAGTAAAATAAACCCCAAAACTAAAAGGAAAGTAAGGAGTCCTTGTCTTAATAAAAATTTAAGGCCAGGCGGTGGTGGCGCACGCCTGTTATCCCACCACTTGGGAGGCAGAGGCAGGCGGATCTCTGAGTTCGAGGCCAGCCTGGTCTACAGAGTGAGGTTCCAGGACAGCCAGGGCTATAAAGAGAAACCCTGTCTTGAAAAACCACAAAATAAATAAATAAACAAATAAACAAATAAAATAAATAAATATTTAAAGTCTTGGTCTGGGCATTTGCCATTAACTCTGGCACTTGTGAGACAGAGGCACGCAGATTTCTTTGAGTTTGATGCCACCCTTGTCTACAAATTGAGTTCCAGTCTGGCCAGGGCTATGCAGTGAGACTCTGTCTCAAGAAGAGGTGGGTGGGTGGGTGGATGGTTAGAAAAGCATATTTGCTGCACCAGACTATAGCTTAGTGTAGAAACACTTGTGTTAGATCTCCAGTACAAATATTCATAAATAATAATAACCAACATATTTATGAACACAAGAAATTTAAATTTGATAAGGCTACATGGGCCTCAGGGATCTATATCTTTTCTATATCCTATATAGATTCAGTTTTGAAATCTAGTGAGTGTAAGACTTTATTTTGTATTTCATTTAGTGGCCCAAACCCAAAAAGGTGCATTTTATCTTCCATTTTGCAGACTGTGAAATTGAGGGCCTATGAGATTAAGAAACCACCACTGTCCAGCATAAAATACATTTTAAAGAAAGCTAAGTTTTTAGCTGAACTGAAGAATGGGGAGGACTCTAGAGAGGAAAGAAGACAAGTGAAAAATGACTTTCTAGTTAGAGGATATGTTTTATTGCATCTAACTGGCAGCCCTGTCAAGGAAGGGACTGGGGACTGAGAGTGATAATGTCCTAGGTTCTTTACATACGAACATGCTTTGGGAGTTCCTCTGTGGTGAGGGTTTGTATTTATGAGGTGAATCAAAAGGACTAATTTGCTGGGCAGGGTGGCACATGCCTGTAGGTCCAGCATTTGCAAGGCAGAAGCAGGGGGATTTCTGAGTTTGAGGCCAGCCTGGTCTACAGAGGGAGTTCCAGGACAGCCAGGGCTACACAGACAAACCCTGTCTCAGAAAAAACAAAAAAACCCAAAAAACAAACAAACAAAAATTAAAAAAAAAAAAAAAAAACACTAATTGTGTTTTTGTTTTTTCAGCTTGTGGTTACTGGGATGAGAAACCATCCTATGAATCTGCCTGTGCAGCTGGCTGCAAGTGCCTGTGTGTTTAACTTAACTAAACAGGACCTTGCTTTAGGCATGCCCGTCCGGCTCCTCGCTGACGTGACCCATCTGCTGCTCAAGGCCATGGAGCATTTTCCTAACCACCAACAGGTGAGCACCTCGAGTTCCCACTCAGCGGTCCTGGCTCTGTTTTCCTTTTCAGTCTTGCACTTTATTTGGTTGTCTTCTCAGGCCTTGACTGCATCCTTGCGCAGTGGGTACAGCCGCTCCTGCTGCTGCTGCTTCTTGGTCTTCAGCTTCTCTTTGCGCTTGGTGAGCCGGCGGCGCATGGCTCTAGTCTTCTTGGGTCGCAGGTCCAGGGTCTTGTACTTCTTGCTGTTGTGGAATTTCCTGAGGTTTTCTTTTTGAGTCTGGTTAATAATAGTGTGGACTCGGTGATGAATTTACATAGGACTCAGATCTTAGAGAGCTTGGATGCAGCGCCGCCCGCGGCACTTTGATTGTTTGAAGTTGGGACAGTTCCACCTTCAGATCGTCCAGTTGTTTCAACAGCTACTCCTTCTTGCTGTGCAGGTCCCGAGCCTTAATCTTGGCCATTGCTGCGTTGTTCACGGCTGAGGCCGCCTTGTTTGAGAGCCCGAGTTCTTTACTGCCTCCTGCTTGTGCATAGTTGAGTTTAATAAACCAGGTCTCTTGTCTGTTGTTGTTTTGCTCTTTTGAGGCAAGAGCTCATGTAGCCCAAGTTGTTCCTGAATTCCTGATCCTCTCAAGTCCATTTCCAAAGTCCTGAGATTAGGCCTGTACCATCATGCCAGAATCCAATCTTATTGGGGTTCTAGGCATGATGATTTTTGCCTTTAATCCTAGTATTTGAAAGTCAGAGCAGCTGGTAGATTTGTATAAGTTTGAGGGTAGTTTGGTCTCAGAGCAGCCAGAGCTACATAGAGAAAACAAAACTAAGGGCTGGAAAGATAATTCGGTGGTTAAGAGCAATGACTGCTCTTCCAGAGGTCCTGAGTTCAATTCCCAGCAACCACATGGTGGCTCACAACCATCTGTAATGGGATCCGATGCCCTCTTCTGGTGTGTCTGAAGATAGTGATAGTGTACTCACAAACATAAAATAAATAAATCTAAAAAACAAAACAAACAAAGTCAAAAACACATTGGTGTGTTTCACAAAGGAAAACTGAGAAAAAAAATTCAGAATAAAAGATTAGGAAGTAAAGGTATGGAAAATATGTGCTAAGACTCAAACCCAGGGCCTTGCCAGTATTAGGTAAGCACTCTGACACTCAGCTAGGTTTCTTTTGGAGACATGCTAAAACTGAGTGAGAGATGTCACTCAATTGGTAGAATGTTTGCCTGGCACACACAGAGTTCTGGGTTTAATTCCCAGCACTGAATAAAAATGGGTACAGAGGTGCACCCCTGTAAGTTCAGCACTCAGGCTGTGCGGGCAGGAGTTCAAGGCCATGGTCACCTGTAGAGCAGGTTTGAGGCTCAGCCGGACTATAGGGAACTCAAAACAAGAAAGAGAAGAAAAAGAAGAAAAAAATGAACAAAAGAGAGGGAGAGGAAGGGAGGGAGGGAGGGAGGGAGGGAGGAAGAGAAAGGGAACTGTAGTAAAACTAATTGGAAATAGATGCATAGACTAAAAATCACACATAACAGGGGAATTGTATATTATGTGAATTATGTCTTTTATCAAGAGATAAAAGATAAATCATAAAAGATGATACAGATAAATCTGTAATATAATTCAAAAGAACCTGTGTAAATACTATGCTAATTTAAAAAAGAACCAGTATAGCTGGGCGGTGGTGGCGCACGCCTGTAATCCCAGCACTTCGGGGCCAGAGGCAGGCGGATTTCTGAGTTCGAGGCCAGCCTGGTCTACAGAGTGAGTTCCAGAACAGCCAGGGCTACACAGAGAAACCCTGTCTCGAAAAACAAAACAAACCCCCCAAAAAAAGAACCAGTATAAATATATAAACCAGTAAAAATACTATATAATATGACAAATTAGAAGCACCAAATATTTATCAGTCTGGGGTTAGTCATACAACAGAGTACTTACAAGACAGTAAGGAATGCCTGGGCATGGCTGATCACATCTTTAATCCCAGTGATCCCAGCACTTAGGAGGGACCGCTAGGGTGACATAGTGAGCCCCCGTTTCAAGCCAAACACAAACACACACAATAGTGAGAGAAGAATCAGTTACATTAGATTATAAAAAGCAGCCGTAGAGATGAAGATGGAAAGAGAGGTCCACTTGACCTGGCCCAGGTGGGACCATGTGTATTCACAGTGAGGAGGGCATTTTGTCACCTACATGTACAGATAGCCAAAATGCTTACAGTGGAAGATGGGCTGCAGCCCTGTATGAGGAGAAGTGACTTCTGTAGTCTGTAGTCTACAAGGGAAGTTGGTAAGTGTAGTTCAGCAAGAAACTAAGTTACAGCTTACTGACCACAGCCTTGATAAATCTCTGCAGAAGTGAACATAAATGATTTGATGAATTCACTTGAAAAACTTGAAGTTAACCAGTATGTTAATTATTAGTATTTCTCATGAGAAGGGGCCCAGATTGTCCTTGAATCTTTCTACTTTTTTTCAGTGTTAGGGTCACAAGCAGACCTATGCACCTACCCTGTTTTATCCAGTGTCATTTAAACAGAGATACATAGGCTGGCGATGGTGGCACTTGGGAGGCAGAAGCAGGATGATCTCTGCATTTCAGGCTAGCCTGCTCTACCACATGCATTTCAGAATGGCCAGGGCTACAAAATCCAACCCCACTCTCCTCAAAAAAAAAAAAAATGTTTGTTTGTTTGTTTGTTTGTTTGTTTGGTTGGTTGGTTGGTTGGTTTGGTTTTGGTTTTCAAGACAAGGTTTCTCTGTGTAGCCCTGGCTGTTCTGGAACTCACTCTGTAGACCAGGGCTGGCCTTGAACTCAGAAATCCGCCTGCCTCTGCCTCCCAAGTACTGGGATTAAAGGCATGCACCACCACTGCCCGGCAAACATGTTGTTTTTTAAGTTATTGGACTGACCATATGGCTCAGTGGGAAGAGGCTCTTGTACTTAAGTGTGATGACCTGCATTTGATTCATCCTAATTCTACAGGGTGAGAGGAGAGAACTGACTTCTGTGAGCTATCCTCTGACTTTCACACATGACCATGTGCCCTGCCTGGCATGTGTGTACCTACACACACCACCACCACCACCATCAACACCACCACCACCAACAACAACAACAACTCAAAACACTAGGAGGAAAAAAGGGCTAGTGCTATAGCTTAGCAGGTAAGGATGTTTGCAAGGCTGACAGCCTGAGTTCAACCTCTAGGGCCCATATAGAGAAAGGAGAAACTGACAAGGTCCCTCAAATTGTCCTGATTCCCCCACAAACACAGATGGATACATAAAGCATAATGACTTTTTCAATGTTAAAGACCTAAATACAGAATGTATGTAGGCCAGATCTGGTGGTAAATTCCTGTAATCCAGGCACTTAGGAGGTCGAGCTGGAAGGTCAGGATCCACAATCTTCCTTGACTGTGGAGTGGCTGCAAGGCAGCCTTGGGTGATTGGTGTCTGTCCATTAAAGATTGAGAAGCACTGCCCTGTAGTACACATTTTATAATTTTTTATTTATTTGATAACATTTGGAGATTAAGTAAAGTGCTTGCTGAATAGTCATGAATACCTGAGTTCAGGTCTCCAGCACCTGTGTAAGAGCTCGGTATGGGATTTTACAGCAGCAGGAGCAGAGGACTGGCTGGGCATAGTGCATCAGTAGTCAAGTAATGGTGGTTTCTAGTGTTTAGCACACATTTGTACAGTCCAGGATCCTAGTTTAGGGGATGGTACCACCCACACTGGTTGACTCTTCTCACCTCAATTAACATAGTCAAGATAACCCCTCAGAGATGCTCAGAGGCCCTTTCCTCAGGGGAATGTCCTCATTGTTTTAAATGAGGCCATTTAATATTGCTTAATTTATGGGGCTAGTAGTTAAGAGCTCTTGCTGCTCTCTCAGAGGACCCAATGTGTTCCCAGCACCTGCATAGCAGCCAGCAATCACCTGTCACTCCAGCTTCAGGGGGAATCTGATGTCCTCTTCTGGTCTGTGCAGGCATTGCATGACATGGTACACGTGGCATTTCAGAGTTTGAATTTTCATATTTGTTCTGCTCAATTGGTAAAGTCCATGCCAATGTTCCCAAATCGAATGCTTGTCCATCCTAAACTCTAGTGACAAGCCACTTGGCCCTAGAATGGTCTTCCTATTCCCATAATAGGTCCACTGCTTTTCTTAACCATTTTTCAAGATATTGTTTCCAACATAGCCTGCTCTTTGAAATCTTGCCTTACACTAAGATCTCTGAAGTCTGTTTTCTCTGCTTCTAGACATTTCAGATAAGGGAGTGCTGCACTGCTGGGCACTCCAGAGGGGTGGTCAGGACAGTTGAAAACCAGGCAGAGAGAGGTCAATACCTGAGCCTAGTACTGGAGCCTAAGAATAGAGCTCAGTTGAGAGTGCATGCTTTGGCTCTACAAAGCCTAGGGTGCCTTGCTTGCCTGTGATCCCAGCACCCCAGAGGTGAAAGCAGGAAGATTAAAGGTTCAAATCATCCTCAGCTACACAGTGAGTTATAGCCCAACTGTGCAGCAGGAGAATAGTCTCCAAACAAACACAACCACAGGGTGCGGGGAGAGTGGGAAGGGCTGGAGAGCTGACTCAGTGGTTAAGACTTGCTCTTACAGAGGACCCAGGATTGGATCCCATTACCAACACAGAGGCTCCCAGCCTCCCAGGGATCCATTGCTGTCTCTGCAGATACCAGGCCTACACAGGCGAGTATATTCACACAGGCAAAACACTCATAAAATAAAAATAAATATTTTTTAAAGTTAAAGGCCTCACAAAGATCATAACTTAATGTATTGATATAAAACCTGAATTGAATTACTATGTTTAAAAGTACAGTTTTCCTAAAATAATCAATTTATTGATAGCAATTATAAAGAACTGACGTAACAAAATTTTGGTTAGGTATGACAGTACACACCTTTAATCCCAGTACTTGAGAGGCAGAGACAGGTTGATCTTTGATAATTTGAGGCCAGCCTGGTCTACATAGCAAGTTCCTAGACGGCCAAAGCTATATATAATCTAGAGATTTTGTCTGAATCCAAGACAAAAAAAATTATGTTTTTCAAGATTTAAAAACAGTAACTGGAGCTGGGGATAGAGCTTAGTTAGAGTGTTTGCCTTGCAATCATGAGTCCTGAGTTCAATCTCTTACACTTAGCATGTTCACACCTTCCTCACACACATTCAAACATTAAAAAAATTTTTTTAAGATTTATTTATTATATGTGAGTACACCATAGCTGTCTTCAGAGGCCCCAGAAGAGGGCATCAGATCTCATTATGGATGGTTGTGAGCCACCATGTGGTTGCTGGGATTTGAACTCTGGACCTTTGGAAGATCAGTCAGTGCTCTTAATTTCTCTGCAGCTCCCTTAAAAAAATGTTTAAAGACTGACTTTGTCTAAAAGATAACAAAATGATGTTCTATTCACGTTTTTCTCCTTTTTATCCTTTAGTTACAGAAGAATTGCCTCCTTTCACTTTGCAGTGACCGGATTCTTCAAGATGTTCCATTTAACAGGCAAGTAATAGCTTAACAACCTGAGTTCAACCCTGAAGATCCACGTGGGAGAGAGAGGTGTCTCCTTCAAATTGTCCTCTAAGGCCCACATGCATGCTGTGTACATGAGAGCATCCTTGTCTGTGCACACTCACATTTAGATATCTGATTTTAAAAGGTTCTAACAGACTGCTTAAAATGATGATGTAGAAATACTAAAATGATTTCACTGTTGAAGATAAAATGACAGTATTTCTTTTCTTTTCTTTTCTTTTTTTTTTTTTTGGTTTTTCGAGACAGGGTTTCTCTGTGTAGTCCTGGCTGTCCTGGAACTCACTCTGTAGACCAGGCTGGCCTCGAACTCAGAAATCCACCTGCCTCTGCCTCCCAAGTGCTGGGATTACAGGTGTGCGCCACCACGCCTGGCCCTAATGACAGTATTTCTAAATTATGCATGTGTGTGTGTTAGTATGTGTTTGCACAACATACTGTTATCAATGTGAATACCAGAGGTTGACACTGGGTGTCTTCCTCAATGACTCCTCACTTTATTTTTCTGAGACTGGGTCTCTCACTGAACCTGGAGTTCACAGAGTGGGCTAGCCTGGCTGGCCATCACGTCCCAGGGATCCTCCGGCCTCTGCCTCCCCAAAGTTAAGATTGCAGGTATGCACTGCCATGCTGAGGGCTTTTACATGGTTGCTGGGATCTGACTCAGGACCCCATGCGTATATAGTGAGTGCGTTACCAGCTGAGCTTCCTTCTGAGCCTCCATGCTCCTGTGTCCTCACCATGGCTCTCATCTTGATGAGCACAGTGGTGCCAGCCTAGGACCCTAATAGAATCAGAAGGTCAAGTCGGCCTGGAAATTTAGAGAGACTCTGTCTCAAAATAAAAACAAAGAGCCAGGAATGGAGCAATGCCAGTAATCCCAGCACATGAAGATGGAGGCAAGAAGATTCTCAGTTCAAAATCATTGTTGGCTATAGAGAGTTTGACGACAGCCTGAGGTACATGAGACCCTTTTTTGAGATAAAAAAAGACATAAATAAGGGCTGCGGGCTGACTTAACTGGTAAAAGTTCCATTAAAAGCCTGACCACCTGAATTCAAACTCTAGAGCCCACAGAGGAAGGAAAGAGCTACTTCTCAGCAGCTGTCCTCTGATGGCCACAGAATATGTCATAGCACGCATCCACATGCACACCGTAGACAGACACACGCCACTAGCAAGTAAAATAAAAGTAATAAGCAATATAAGTAAATAAAATAAGATAAAGGGCTAGGGGGCTACAGCTGTGTGGTAGAGCGTTGGCCTAGACAAGGCCTTGGGTCCAATCCCCAGCACAGGAAGGAAACTAGGAAGGCAACATTTCCAACACACTGGCAGGTGATTTGTAGTCTCTCAATAAGAGGAAGCTTCCCCCTCCTTCACACACACACCTGGCTGTGCCATCCACCCACATCTGGCTCCCTGAATCATGCCTGGCTCTCCCTGACTGAGGAGACCCTCCTGTGTTTTCAGGTTTGAAGCGGCCAAGCTTGTCATGCAGTGGCTTTGCAACCACGAGGATCAGAACATGCAGAGAATGGCAGTGGCTATCATTTCCATCCTGGCCGCCAAGGTACCTGAGCTGTGCTGAATGCTTTCCTAGGGCAGCTCTTCTCATCGCAGTCACCCCCGCCCACGCGGAGTGCCAGAGAAGCCAGTGGGCCTCCCCCTGCTGGCCTCCCTGCTAACTGTGTTAATGTCGCATCACTGGGGGTTGGTGAGCTTTCAGTCTGGCCGCAGAGGCATCATGGTGGTCTGTAGTGAGTTGGCACTGGGCAATTCGTAGACATTTACTTTATCTTGTGTTTGCCTCCAGCTGTCTACAGAGCAGACTGCACAGCTTGGTGCTGAGCTCTTCATTGTCAGGGTAAGTTCACTGTCCCTTGCTTTAGGCCACTATATAGTGTTTGTTTTTAATATTTAAGTAAATTTGGTTTATATATATGGGTGCTTTGATTCCAAATATATCTGTAATGTATAGAAGTGGCCTGGTGCTTGTAGAGGCCAGAAAAGCGCATTGAATCCCATGGGACTAGAGTTACAGATGGTTATGAGCTGCCATGTGGGTGCTGGGAACTGAACCCAGGTCCTCTTGAGAGCTCAAGTGTTCTTAGTCACTGAGCCATCATCTCTGCTAGTTTAGTTCCTTCCCCTCCCCCCTCCCCTCTCCTCCCCCTCCTCTTCCTCTTCTCTCCAGGACTAGTATGGTATACCTTTGCAAGTGGGTATTGCTGTGAGTATCTGTGTTCCTGGGGATCTAAGCCAGGGAGGGCTTCACACACACTGTCAGCTTTCTACTGAAGCACCACCCTGTCCCAGCCTCTCTCTCTGTATATATATATATATATATATATGTTAACTGATTTACTTTCTCTATTCGTTTGTGTGTGTGTGTGTGTGTGTGTGTGTGTGTGTGTGGCGCCCGCGTGCATGTGCTTGATGTATGTGAGTGTTTTGTCTGTATGTACATTTGCACACCAGAAGAGGGCATTAGATCCCATGGAACTACACTTATAAATGTGTGTGAGCCTCCATGGTGGGTGTTGAGACTTGGACTCAGAACCTCCAGAAGAGGAGCCAGCATGCTCAGCCATCTCTCCAGCCCTTCACTTTTTCTAAATGAAAGTATTCAGCTTTTTAAAAAATGTATTTGTAGAGCTAGGGATTGGTGTGTATGCCAGGCAGATGCTCTACCTCCAAGCCTCGTATTTTTTCCATTTTTATACATTTATGTATTTAATTGCTATGTGTATGAGTCTTTTGTCCACATGTATGAATGTGTACCATGGGAATGCCTGTTGCCTGCAGAGGTCAGCATATGGCAGATAGTATGAAACTGGAGCTATGGGTGTTGTGAGCCATCATGTGGATGCTGAGAGTCAAATCCAGGTCTCTTGCAAAAACAGCAAATACCCTTTAAACATTGAGCCATTTCTCCAGGCCCAAATCTATTTAAAAAAAAAAAAATGTAGCGTGCCAGGCGGTGGTCGTGCACGCCTTTAATCCCAGCACTTGGGAGGCAGAGGCAGGCAGATTTCTGAGTTCGAGTCCAGCCTGGTTTACAGAGTGAGTTCCAGGATAGCCAGGGCTACACAGAGAAACCCTGTCTCAGGGAAGAAGAAAAAAAAAAAGAAGGAAGGAAAGGAAGCAAGCAAGCAAGCAGAAGGCTGGTGAGTGAGAGCACAAGCGTCCTGGACGGCGGAAGCCGGTGCCATGGAAGCCTGTACCGTAGCACTTGTGCGTGCAGTGCTTGGGAGGGAGGTGGAAGCTGAAGGGGGTGTTCAGTCATCCTTGCTCAGAGAGAGAGGCAAGAGAAGAGAGCAAGTACTCTTCGTACACAGAGTACAGTTTGTCTCCGCACATGTACTAACAAGTATTGTTCACAGAGAAGCAAAAAGAAATGAAGGGGTGGGTACGAAGGAGACGCGAAGGTCTAAACTAAGGGAAGGGTGGCAGAGGCAGAAAGAGCTTGACTTAGAGGCTAGTGTCTGCTACTGTCTTAGGGTTTCTGTTGCTGTGGTAAAACACCATGGCCACAATCAACTTGGAGAAGAAAGTTTATTTCATTTTACAGCTTATAGTCCGTCATCCATTGGTCAGCCTGCTGTCTTGTACATCCCTAGGACTACCTGTTCAGTAGGAGCACCTTCTACAGTGGGTCCTTTCACAGCAGCCGCCGATGGAGGAACTGCACTACAGAATTGCCTATGGGCAAATCTTAAGGAGGCATTTCTCAGTTGAGAGTCCGTCTTCCAAAGCGACTGTAGCTGTGTCAGGCTGACGAGCCCTGGGCTGCAATAGCAGCAGCCTTAAGAAACAATGCCAGAGCAAACTGGGGCTCTCAATGGCTCAGAAAACAGTCCCTGACTGAGTTCAGTCCCTAGGAAACCAACTCCTGGAAATTGTTCTCAGACCTACACACACACACACACACACACACACACACACACACACACACACACTAGATCCAAGTATAGCTGACGGTTTGAAGGACCATTACAGGGAATGCTTTAAGCTAGGGAACTAGTCCCCTTGGATTTGTGATTATTAGTTATCTCAAGTTATAACAGTTCAATAATGAAAACTTAATTCCTTTTTCCTCCTTTTAGCAACTTCTTCAAATAGTGAAACAGAAAACTAATCAAAATTCTGTGGACACTACATTGAAATTTACTTTGAGTGCACTTTGGAACCTCACAGATGAATCCCCAACGACGTGCAGACACTTCATTGAAAATCAAGGGTTGGAACTCTTCATGAGGGTTCTAGAGGTAATGGGAATTTACCTAATGGTTTGGACAGTTTCTTTAAGCATTTCTTTATTATATTTGTTTCGTTAGATAGTTATACATTTCTCTTTCTTTTGTAGTCTTTCCCAACCGAGTCATCCATTCAACAAAAAGTTCTAGGACTTTTGGTAAGATATAAACCTTTCCTGATATATTCCAAACCATAATTACTTTCTGTCTGAGTGTACATTAAAAGTGTTGCTTGGGCCCTCAAGACTGCTCAGTTAAGATATTTCCTCTGAGCCTGCTAATAGGAGTTTATTCTAGAATTCACATGATGGAAGAAAAGAACACACCTGCAAGATGTTTTTTGACTCTTCATGTGAGACACACACACACCACACACACACTTGTTCTCTCTCTAAATAAATGAATAAATAGGAATGTGAGTCAGTCGGTAGAGTACTTGCCTGGCATGCATGAAACTGGGTTCATCCTCTGCATCATATAAAGTTTCTATTAAAAAAAAAAAAAAAAAGGATAGGGCCAAGGGTGGTGGTGCATGCCTGTAATCCCAGCACTTGGGAGGCAGAGGCAGGCGGATTTCTGAGTTCGAGGCCAGCCTGGTCTATAGAGTTCCAGGACAGCCAGGATCACACAGAGAAACCCTGTCTCAAAACACCCAAAAAAAAAAAAAAAAAAAGGGCTGGAGAGATAGCTCAGTGGTTAAGAGCACTGACTGCTCTTCCAAAGGTCCTGAGTTCAATTCCCAGCAACCACATGGTGGCTCACAAACATCCATAATGAGATCTGAATGCCCTCTTCTGGTGTGTCTGAAGACAGCTACAGTATACTTACATATAGTAAATAAATAAATCTTAAAGAATTATCTATCTATCTATCTATCTATCTATCTATCTATCTATCTATCTATCTATACCAGTACTCAGGAGGTGAAGAGTGGGGACAGGAGAGTCAGAAATTCAAAGCATCCTCTGATGCAAAGCCAAGATTACATGATACCTGACTCAGAAAGAAAGAAATAAAAAGCCAGGTAATAGTGGTGTGTGCCTTTAGAGACAAGTGGATCTCCATGAATTCAATGCCAGCCTGGTCTACAGATCAAGTTTCAGTACAGCCAGAGCTACATAGAGAAACCCTGTCTCCAACAACAATAAAAAACAAAAAAAATATAATTACTAAATTAAAAAGATAACCTGGTATGATGGTGCAATCTTTAATCTTAGCACTCAGGAGGCAGAGGCAAGTACATCTCTGTGAGTTTGAGGCCAGCCTGGTCTACACAGTGTGTTCCAAAGCAGGCAAGATTATAGTAAGATCCTGTCTCAAAATAATAAATAAATGAAATGGGACATGGCCTCAGGACCCTGTAATCCCAGAACTTAAGATGCTGAGGTTGTAAGATCATAGTTCAAGGCAAACCTGGGCTACATCATTTGTTCAAGTGTAGCGTAGACTACCTAGGAAGACTGTGTTAAAAAACAAAGGAGGTGGCTGGGTGGTGGTGGCGCACGCCTGTAATCCCAGCACTTGGGAGGCAGAGGCAGGCGGATTTCTGAGTTCGAGGCCAGCCTGGTCTACCGAGTGAGTTCCAGGACAGCCAGGGCTACACAGAAGAAACCCTGTCTCGAAAAACCAAAAAAAAAAAAAAAAAAAACAAACAAAGGAGGTGAAGCTGTAGCTCAGTTGGTGAGCGCCTGCCTAACGTGCATGAAGCCCTGCGCTGGTCTTTACCTCTGTATAAAACGAATGTGGCAGGGCGGTGCTGGTGCGTGCCTTTAATCCCAGAACTTGGGAGACAGAGGCAGGTGGGTCTCTGAGTTTGAGGCCAGCCTGGTCTAAAGAACAAGTTTCAGGATAGCGAGGCCTACCCAGAGGAACGCTGTCTTGTAAAAAAGAGTCTGGTAGCACATGATGCCAGCACTGGGAAAGTGGAAGTGGGGATTAGCCATTTGGAGACTTGCAGTGCATGGTGATTTGCTCAGTGGGTAGTAGTATTGGTTGTTCCTCCAGATATATCCACATGGAGAATCACAAGAATCTGTAGCTCTAGTCCCAGGGATCTGATGCCTTTTTTGGCCTCTGTAGGCACTCTACATAGCTAGTGCAGAGATACAGATTCAGACATATTAAAAAAAAAATCTAAAAAAAATGTTTTTAGAAAAGTCTCTGATGGCAGCCAGTGTCAGATGGTGTCAGGAACAGGAGTTGAGAATTCACATCTTGAATCGGAAGCACAACACAGAAGGCGGGGGTGGGGGTGGGGTGCACTGGAATGGTGCAAAGCTTTGAAACCTTGTCCCTGGGCTCCCAGAGACAGACTTCTCCAGCAAGGCCACGCCCTCTACGTCGGTTGTTCATCAAGTGTTCCAGCCTGCAAGACCGTGGGGACGTTTGTCCCTCAGCTGCCATGGTTCCCCCTCCTTCAGCCGCAGACGGCCGGCTTGCAAGCTTCGTCAGAGAGCACCGCTAGTGCCTGAGGTGTAGTCTGAGAACAGCTCTGGTAGCTGCCGCCTCCATCATGGAGGACTAACTTTGATACCTTCTTTTTCTCCTAGAACAACATAGCAGAAGTACAAGAGCTGCACTCTGAGCTGATGTGGAAGGACTTTATAGACCACATCAGCAGTCTCCTCCACAGTGTGGAAGTCGAAGTCAGTTACTTTGCAGCTGGGATTATCGCCCACTTAATATCGAGAGGCGAACAAGCATGGACCCTGAGCCGAAGCCAGAGGAACTCTCTCCTTGATGATTTGGTAGAGTCGTTTGGTGTTTTCTGGAATGATACAAACTACATCTATAATGGTTAAATATGAAAGCTTCATAATATAGTAATAATTAAAATATATATTGTAACATATCCTATGTCTTGTGTCTTCTAGCATTCAGCTATTTTGAAATGGCCGACTCCAGAGTGTGAGATGGTAGCATACAGGTAATTAGCATGATTATTAGGTAATCTTGTCATTTTTCTTACAATCTTTACTTCAAGTACAATCTCGCGGTACTGTTTTTTCAGTAAAGAAAGTAGTTGCTCATTGTGGAGGCTGAGGCAGGACTGCCAAGTTCCAGCCTAGTCTGGGCTAAAGGACAAGATCCTGTCTCAAGGTGGATTTAAAATATATTTTGAGGGCTGGAGAGATGGCTCAGCGGTTAAGAGCACTGACTGCTCTTCCAGAGGTCCTGAGTTCAATTCCCAGCAACCACATGGTGGCTCACAACCATCTGTAATGGGATCCAGTGCCCTCTTCTGGTGTGTCTGAAGACAGCAACAGTGTACTTACATGAAATAAATAAATAAATCTTTAAAAAAAATTTTTTTTGAAGTCGGGCGTGGTAGCGCACGCCTGTAATCCCAGAATTTGGGAGGCAGAGGCAGGCGGATCTCTGAGTTCGAGGCCAGCCTGGTCTACAGAGTGAGTTCCAGGACAGCCAGTACTACACAGAGAAACCCTGTCTTGAAAAAAACCAAAAAAAAAAAATTGATTTATTTTCTACTATTCATTCATCATTCCTTTATTCTTCCCCCCTCCCCCCAGGACAGGGTTTCTCTGTGTAGCCCTGGCTGTCCTGGAACTCACTCTGTAGACCAGGCTGGCCTCGAACTCAGAAATCCACCTGCTTCTGCCTCCCAAGTGCTGGGATTAAAGGCATGCACCACCACCGCCCAGCTATTCTATATTATTGAAGGCAGATCTCTGAAATATATCTGCTGTTTAAATTTAAAGATGACCAGGGTTGGGGTTATACTGGGTTTGTGACCCCATCGCCATATCAACTGAGTGTGGCAGACAGCCCGTGCCTGTAGTGCTAATGCTGGGCGGTAGAGCCAAGGAGACGAGAAGTTGAAGGCGATCCAAGGCTACACCGCAAGCTTGAGGCCAGCCTGGGGTACATGAGAGCCTGCCACTTAACTCCCATCCTGCCTGCCCCAAACAAAACAAAACCGCTTCTGGAAGCTGAGTCCTATGACAATGAGATGATAGGATAGGCAACTTTCTGTCTTAAATGTTCCCATTGCTGCATCATTTTATTACACTTGACTTTTATTGGCTACCTCATACATGCTGGTATGTTTTTTATTTCTTGAGTTTTTTGAGATTTTTATTTTAATTTTATATGTATGATGCTTTGCCTGATTGTATCTCTGTGCACTATGTTGCATGCATTGTCCTCAGAGGCCATTGGATCCTCTGGAGCTGGAGTTGGAAATGGTTGTGAGCCACCATGTGGATGCTGGGAATCTAGCCCGGATCCTCTGGAAGACAGTCATCTCTCCAGCCCCTCGTCAACAGTTTTTAAACTCATATTTGTTCAGACCGATGCAAATTTTTCTCCCATTTTATAGGTTCAGCTCTGCTCATTGTTTCCTGTGCAGAAGCTTTTAAAAAGTTGTTCTAGGGTTGGGTATCGTGGTGCTTGCCTTCAATCCCCCAGTTGGAGACCATCCTGGTCTACTAAGCAAGTTTCAGGCCAGCCAGAGCTACATGGAGAGACCCCGTCATGGGGAAATGTTTTTATTTTTACATTTTATTTTGTGTGTGTTACAGCACATGTTTGGGGACAAACACATGTTATCAGGCTTGGTGTAGCTACTTCCACACTAAGGCATCTCAGGGCTCTGAGTTCATTCTTTCTTATGTGGATATCCAGTTTTCTCAGCACAGGTTTTTGTTGTTGGTGGTGGTAGTGGTTTTGTTTTGTTTTGGTTTGGTTTGTTTTGTTTTGTTTTGTTTTGTTTTGGTTTGTTTTGGTTTGTTTTGGTTTGGTTTGGTTTGGTTTGGTTTGGTTTGGTTTTTCAAGACAGGGTTTCTCTGTATAGCCCTGGCTGTCCTGGAAGTCACTTTGTAGACCAGGCTGGCCTCGAACTCAGAAATTCGCCTGCCTCTGTCTCCCAAGTGCTGGGATTAAAGGCGTGCGCCACCACTGCCAGGCGTTTTTTTCTTTTCTTTCTTTTTTTTTTTTAAGACTTATTTTTCCCAATGTATGTGGTTTTGTTTGTTTGTTTGTTTGTTTGTTTGTTTTTAAGATTTATATGAATGTTCTGTCTGTATATACACCTGAATGCCACTGGAGGGTATCAGATCTTTTTTTAGATGGTTGCGAGCCCCCATGTGGTTGCTGGGATATGAACCCAAGACCTCTGGAAGAACAGCTAGTGCTCATAACTACTGAGTCATCTCTCTAGTTCCCTCTAATATTTGTCTTCATTTCCGCTATCAACAGTGGTGGCTATAGCTTTGTAGCGTTATTTCTGAATTCTTCCGTTTTATTCCATGGGCCTGCCTGTCTGTTTTTATGCCCTTACTGTGCTGTTTTGTTGTTAATGGGTCTGTGGTCAGGTGAGGTCAGAGTCTGCTGTCTCCAGCATTGCTCCTTCTGCTTAGATTGCTTTGACATTCAGGATCTTTTTGTTTCTTTTTAAAAGTAGATTATTATTTGTGTGTGTTATGTTGTCGTGTGTAGGTTTTGCTATCCACTTTAAGCTCTGGCCAGTGGAGATACCAGCTCCGCCCAGGTTCCCTCGGATCCATGGATAAAAGACACAAACACACACACACATTAGCTTTTTCAGCCTGCCTTATGGCTCAGTCGCTGGGCACTTGTAACCTCCCGCTGCTAGCATGCCCTTCCCAATCCTCTCAGCTCAGCACCCTAAGTCCACCCTCAGCTTCAGTTGCTCAGTTACCTTCTCCTTGTTCATCTCTCTGAATCTGCCCTCAGCTTATTATGTTTCTAATCTCTTGTCTGGGGAACCAGACTATGGCTGCTCCGCCTGCAATCTCACATGGATGGTCACCTTTTCCCCCTCTGAGCCAAGGCCACAATCTTCCTCCCCTGCACGGCTTAGCCTGCCTCCAGGGATAGCTCAGCATGTGCAACTCTCAGCTTTCCTTCCCCCAGCAATTGGCCCCTGGTCCCTGATTGATCAGGAACCAATTGGGAAACAGGACCTTAGCATCAGAACCACCCTCTACATTATGTGTTCTTGCCCACCTACCACGATGTGCATTAGATAGTTGGAAGAAAGCCTGGGGAATCCTTATATCTTCTGTTCTAGGATGGGAGCTAAACTTTCTCATAAGGCTTGTGACTGTTAGCATTTACCCTAGAGGTCATGTCATAGGCCTGCTCTTGTATTTTCTTGAGAACGTAAAGATTGTTTTTCTAGTTTTGTGAAGAATGCCATTGGATTTTTCATAGAGATTACACTGTATCTATAGATAGCTTTCAGTAATGTGACCATCTTCACAATATTAATTCCAACCCATGAGCCTGGAAGTCTTCCATCTTTCAGTGTCTTTTTCAGTTTCCCATGTTCTTCATCTTAGAAGTTTTTACTTCCCTGGCTAGGATTATTTCTGGGTATCTATCTTACCTTTTATGAAGCTATCGTGCATGGAATTTTTGTCCTTGAATTATTTCTCAACAAATTTGCAAATGCTATACAGAAAACTTACTGATTTGGTGATGTTGGGGGTTTTATGCTGCTATTTTGCTGAAACTGTTAAGTATCTGCAAATAGAAATAATTTGACTTTCTTCTTCTTCCTATGCCCTACTTATTTTATTTTCTTGTCTTATTTCTCTAGTTAACATGTAAGAGTCTCAAAATAACAATGGAGAAATGGACACTCTTGTCTCAATCCTAGTTTTGAAAGAAATACGTGGGGGGTTATTTGGTGTAATGTGCACTGTAGGCTTGTATCAGCCTAGTTTCTTCAGACTTTCATCATGAAAGCTGAACTTTGTGAAGGCCTCAAGTCTCGTTATGTGATCTAACACTTACTTATGTGTGTATGTTGAGCTGTCCTGAATCCCTGGGAATGAACCCAGCTAGGTCTTCTAAACGTACTCTTACGTTTGTTTTGTTTTGGTGGGTGGTTGGTTTTTGGTTTTGTTTTAGACAGGGTTTCCTGTAGCCCTGGCTGACCTGGAACTCGCTGTGTAGACCTTTAGCTCTCTGGGCTTCTTCTGCCTCCCATTGCTGATATCAAAGGTGTGTGCACTGCTGAGCCAGCCCCCTCCTCCCTCTGGACTGGAAAACCTTTTGCTTGTTATAGATCTAGGGCTTTTTTTGGTTTTGTTTTGTTTGTTTGTTTGTTTTTAAAGACAGTTTCCCCGTTTAGCCCTGTCCATCCTAGATTCTCTCTGTTGACCAGGCTGGCCTTGAACTCACCAACATTCTCGTGCTGCTGCCTCCCGAGTGCTGGACTTGAAGGTGTGCGCCACTGCCACCTAGCTTATGGGTCTGTTTTAAGTCTCCGTGTCCCCTTGGTTTAATTTTAGTAGGTTTAGAATTTATCCATTTTTTCCAATTTTCCATAATATAATTTTTCAAAATATCCTCTAGTAATCCTCTGGCTGAGTTGTACTTTGTTGTGCCCCTCCTACCCACTAATGGACTAATTGGATCTCTTTCTTTTGGTTAGTGTAGCTAAGTTAACTATCAACTTTATTTTGCTAGGGAGCAAGTCCTTGCTTGATTGATTCTGTGCATTGTTTTTAGTCTTTGTGTTCATAACTGTCACCCTGATAATTGTTTCTTATCATGCACTGCTCTGGGGTTTCTCTGTTTTTCTAGGACCTTTTCAGATCTCTGGTCTGTGTAGCTCAGACTGCTGTCTCATGGCACTCATGGCCCCAGCTGCCTCTGTGCATGTTTATTTACAGTGTTCTATTTCTTGTGAATTGTTCACTTTATTACTGTGTGGGAGCCTCTACTTCTGCTGCCTCCCCACCTGCACTTCAGGACAGGGGCTCTGTACATCGCCATGGCGTTCTGGAACTCACCACAGATTCATCTGCCTCTGCCTCCCAGTTAAAGGTGTGCACACCACACCTGGCTTCTGACTGATTTTAAAATGTCTTTTTTTCGGATATCTAAGGTGGAAAGACAAAAAAAGAAAAGCTTTTGAAAGATGCACACTCCCTTCCCTTATTGCAGTGTTTTACAGATGTCTCTGGTGTGCCCAGGTCTATCTCAGGGCTTCCTGAAATAGGCGTGGCAAAGTAAAGTGTGTGCTGCTCCTGCATAGCAGTCTGGAATGGCATGCGTTTTCTTAAGGCTGGAAGAATCACTACCTAGAAAATGATGCTTTGTATAAAATGTGACTTTGATTCTTTTTAACCTTCAGGTCCTTTAATCCATTCTTTCCACTACTTGGCTGTTTCACAACTCCTGGAGTCCAGCTGTGGGCGGTTTGGGCCATGCAACATGTCTGCAGCAAGAATCGTATGTACCAAGAGTAGAATTATGGTTCCAATTAAATTCTCCTTTACAGAAAGTCATTTTGGGGGTGAAAGATGTTTGAGTTTTTTCTCTGTACTTCTGGCAAGCTGGTATAGAACACTCTGTGGCTCAGGCTGGCCATAAACTCTGCAGAGAGTTAACGGGTGTGGGTGTTTTGCTGTCTGTGTCTGTACACCACTTACATGCTATCGAATTCCCTGGAACTGGAGTTAGAGACAGCTGTGCGCCACCATGTGTGATGTGCTTATTACTGCTGAACATCTCCTCAGCCTCCAGAAAACCTTTCTTTTTTGTTTCTTTTGTTTTTTGAAACAAGGTTTTTCTGTGTAGCTCTGGCTGTCCTGGAACTAGTTTTGTAGACCAGGCTGGCCACAAATTCAGTATGTGCCTGCCTCTGCCTCCCAAATGCTGGCACTAAAGTTGTGTGCCACATTATCTGGCTAGAAGGCCTCTTTTTCTTGACGCAGGGCCTCTCTGTATAGCCCTGGCTGTACTGGAACTCACTCTGTAGACCAGGCTGGCTTGGAACAGAGATTTGCCATGCTGGGATTAAAGGCATGTGCTACCACCATCTGAATCCAGAAAGTTATTTTTAAGTATATATTGCACTTTTTTGTGTTTTGTTTGGAATAGGTTTCTCTGTGTAGATCAGGCTAGCCTTGAACTGACAAGAGATCCACTTGCCTTTGCCTCCCAAATGCTAGGATTAAAGGCATGTGCCATAACCCCGTCTACATTGATTTTTTTTTAAGTACATTTACTTTTTTAGTGTATGTGTGTATGTGGCTTTGTGGGCACGTGTGTATACATTCAGAGCTGGGAGGAATGTCTTCCTCCATTGCCTTATGCCTCTGAACCAGAAGTTTGCTGTCCAGGGACTTCCTAGGACCTTCCTTTCTCTGTCCCATAATGCTGTGTTACAGACACACATGGCCATGCCTTTTTACGTGGGTTCTAGGATTAGAATCCAGGATTAACCATCTAAAAATACAGCTCCAGGGATTTGATACCCTTTTCTGGGCTCTGACATGCAAGGGGTACACAGACATATGTATATAGAACACCCATACACATAAAACAATTTTTAAAAAGATTTCCTGGATTCGAGGGAATAAAGTGGAGATGATAAGAGACCTGACTCGTGCATCTTTCATTTGTTCTGTGGAGCTGGGGTCTTGCTGTGTGGACTTGCTCTATGCACTGCCATGAATGATGTGCATGATGTGCCTTCGATGTGTTTTTTTGTTATTTTGTTTTAAGCACTGAAGAACTTGTTTTGTTTGTCAAATAACTTTAAAACATTTTTCTTGTTTTCTTTCAGCGTCAAGGTATTGCAGCATGCTGATTGAAGAAGGAGGGCTGCAGCATTTGTACAATATCAAAGAACATGAGCAGACAGATCCCTACGTCCAGCAGATTGCTGTCGCCATTCTGGACAGTTTAGAGAAACACATCGTGCGCCATGGAAGGCCCCCTCCTTGTAAAAAGCAGCCGCAGGCCCGACTGAATTGATAGCCATAGATAGTTGGGTAACGAACAAACAACGGGAAGCATTTTTGTGGTTGGTTCATTTGGAATAGCGTGCTCTCTGGTGTTTGGGGGCGGGGTGGGGGGGTTCTGTGGCAAGAGTCCTGTGATCCATTTGGAATCCGTAATGTACAGTACTGCCCATGTGAACAGTCTGATTTGTTTTGTGACTTTAACTTATGAGGCAAGAAAGGTCTTCCTTCAATATTGTCTCTTAGGAAATCAGTGTTTGAACTTAACCTGTGCTTGAAATCCTACAGTTTCACGATAAGTTGCACGCACTCTTACGCAGATTTTCCTTGCAGGTGAGCAAGGCTGCTGCCTTGACTTCAGCTCCGCCTCCCTATAATTTTATATTGCTTCTGTACAAATGCCCCCATTCTCTGTGTATCTTTCACAAGATGCCCTTCTTTGTGTGAGTGGAAGCTGTTGTGTTTCTAGAATCTTCTTGCTGTCAGGAGCATGAATGGTAGTCAAAGGATTATAAAAGAAAGACAGACCATGAAAGAAGGACAGAGTTGAAAAGGAATTAGAAATAGCGTTTGTGGTATAGCTCTGAAAATGGAAACGGTTCTCCTGGTGTTCTTCTGCTAAGGCGGGAGCAGACTCTGTTCTCCATGCTGAAGGCTGGAAGCACAGACCATTGCTGTCCCTTCTTTTCCAAAGTCATTCTTATTCAGTGGAATAGAGACTATGCTTGGAGTTAATTTGCTTAGTTAAAATACAATTGACAACAGAAAATTTGTTGCAAAAATTTAAACATGAGTTGGAGTGTGGCTCAGTGGTAGAATATGTTCTTAGAATGTATGAATTCAGTACCCAGCACCACACACAACAAAAAGTTTAGTGTTTCTTCTATTGGAATCTGTGTATCTGTCAGGCATTAGCGGCTCATGCCTGCAATCTTAACACTCAGGAAACTGAGCAGCAGGAGTGCTGTGAGTTGGAGGCCAGCCTGAGATAGAGAGTGACATGAAGCGCATCTTCATTATGTGTTCATGTTAGAAAAGGATGTAAGAGAGGAATGGGCGGCTGCTGGGTGGTGAGATGTGGAGTCGGCTGGATAAAGGAAATGCTTCTATGTGTTGTTTTTTTGGGCAGTTGCCTTTCCTTTAAGATAATCGATACATGAAGACTCAGTTATCATCCTATGAACCCAGAAGGCAGCAAGTCACCAACAAACTTAATTTCCACTATAATTTTAGGTTGGGAATATTCAAACCTATAATCCAGGAACAGCAAGGGTGAGACAGGAGGATTACGGTTGGAGGTAAGCTAGGCTACAGAGCTGCAGCCAACCTGGATGACCCTTTCTCACGAAACAAAATAGAGTTTTTATTTTAAGGGGGTCTTTGTGGCACTTGTCCTTAATTCAAAACACTAAGGAGCAGGTGGGTTTCAGGGTCAGTATGGACTAGATAGCAAGACCCCATCTCAAAACAAACAAGGACACTCACATCTTGTTTTATACATAGATCTAATCTGAAGTCTCTTCTGACCACATTCACATATGTCTAAAATGTTTTCAGTACGGTTTTAAAGTAACTCAGGATTATTTCAGTTTAGAAAAGAGCTAGCTTAAGATGTGCATCTGAGCATGCCCTAGTTTGAGGAAAACTGAGATGAGAGGAATATGAGTTCTAAGCCAGCCTGGACTACAAGAGTGACCAGTGGCTCACTGATAGTATGCATTAACATGTCTGACCCATGTTTCATACTACTGTTGAAGTCCTTGGCCTTGAATGTGTCAGACTTCCTTCATAGTGATGATACTGAATCAGACTGGAAGAAAACAGACGCGTAGAATTGGTCAAGGGATTTTGAGAGCTATAAGATACATTTTTACCCAAGATGGTTGCTCAAAGTAGTGGTCCACCACTGAAGACAAGATTGTCATTTTGAGGCTAGCCTGGGCTACCTAGTGATGCTTATCTCAGCAGCCTCTACCACAGAAGATGGAGTTTTCATACTTAAACACATTTAGAAAAAGAATATTCTTTCAAAGGAATAGTTTTTACTTTTTGTTGACATTTATCCCTTAATTTTAATGTCTAAGACAGAATTCTGACAGTACGATATAGTCTGCAATAACTAGCAAGCTTGTGGTGTTAACCTGCCAGGCTTACATAACACTTGTGAAATACTTGAGAACTTTGACTTCAAGTGTCATGACAAAAGTACATGTTCTTATAGGCTGTTGCTAACCTTGCTTTTACAAAGTTTCCGAAAAAGAAAGGTGTGGTAGTGTACACCTGTAATCCCGGTATCAACAGCTACTCAACAAATTGAGAACCAGCATTGGTTATCTGACATCCTATCTGGAGAAGCAGAACAAAGAGTGGTCAAAAGGCCTGCAGAATGATTCAGAGTAGCCTGACACGTGAAAGTGCAAAACCAATTCTAATCAGACTTTTTAGGCCAGCCAAGGCTAGATTGCAAAAAACCTTAAACCCACAAACTCAAAGTGACTGACTGTATCCCAAGTAAAACAAGCTGTTAGTGCCTCTGTGTTTTTTTTTGTTTGTTGGGTGGTGGTATATTTTTGTTTTTGAGCTAAGACTCTCACTATGTGTAGACCCAAGGCTGTAGTCTGTATTGATCTCATTCAATTGACATTCCTGAGTGAGTGGCAGGATTCCAGGCATGTGCTACCATGTCTGGCTATGGGATGGTTCTTTTTTTTTTGTTTTGGGTGTTTTTGTTTTTCAAGACAGGGTTCCTTTGTGTAGCCTTGGCTGTCCTGGAATTCCCTTTGTAAACTAGCCTGACCTTAAACTCAGAGATGTGCTCATCTTTGCTTCCAGAGTGCTGGGGTTAAAGGTGTGCACCCCCCAACTGCCTGACTCTGGGATGGTTCTTAAAACTGTCACTAAGACAGAATTTTCAATAAAGTCCTGAATATAGGAAAATGTAGTAAACACGTATGTGTTTGTAAATTACAAATGTCTACCCAGCTTCTATGGGCCTCCCGTTTGTACTTGGTGATACTTCTGAAGCTACTGGCCTAGTGGTTCCTTTCAGGCATAGTTTAGACTAACCTGAATGACCCTGTTGAACTAACTCATCAGTATACTCAGACACAAGCCATTGGGTCAGGAATAGCAAGACTTGGATCTGCTGAAAGAAATGCATGCACAGGGACCCAGCTTCAGTCCCCAGCACCCTCCCAGAGAGGAAACAGGATTATTAGACTTTGCAAGACTGGAGTCGAATAAAGCAAAATATAGCAAATCAAAGCATCTGGGTTTTGTGAACCAAACACATTTTTGCCATGGTCTTTGTACTATGAAGTTGTTTTCCTTCGGGGTAGAAAGTACAACTCGGCTCAGCACTGGAGTGAGTCACCCGGAGTTCAGCCCCTACTGTAAGAAAAAGAGAAGATATTTAATGCTTTCTTTTTTTAATCAGTAAAACCATAAATCAAGAATAGGAGGCGGACACAGTGGCTATTGATCTGACTCCTGTGGTAGTTTGAGATTAAAGGTGTGTTAAGATGCACTGGCTTGTCTCTGATGCTCTTTGATCATAGGTCCCCTTTGGTACATGGTGATGAAAACATTTAATGTGCCAAATCGGGATCAATGAAGGAACAGTAAATTCCGCTCAGTTTTTGGTTCAGTTTTGTTTTGTATTTGAGACAGGGTCTTTTGTAGCTCAGGCTATCTCAGGCTCACTGTGCTTCTGAGGATGACGTTGAACTGTTTGCCTCCACATGCTGCGCTGGGGTTACAGTCATGGGCCACTGTCCCCAGCTCTTTTTTGCCTTTTTTGAGGTAGAATCCTGACACGTACTCTATGCTGCCCTCAGACCTCTTGAGTGCTGGGACTGTGGGAATGCACCAAGCCAGGCTTGCTGTGTTTCAGAATGCATCCTCCT
Organism: Apodemus agrarius; assembly: GCA_964023405.1. Taxonomy (NCBI): domain Eukaryota; kingdom Metazoa; phylum Chordata; class Mammalia; order Rodentia; family Muridae; genus Apodemus; species Apodemus agrarius. Next base: position 45,709,008 of record OZ030009.1, read on the forward strand.
CCTGCCCCAAGCTCAGGACAATAAATAACCATATTCAAAGTTGAAAAAGGGAAAAGAAGTAACAGAAATGAATCATTTTGTAGTGGTAACCTGCAGTGTGTCTCCTCTCCAATGACACACTTTTATTAGTTGTTATGGGACTTTTACTGGTTTTTAAACAGTGTTAATAAGCTAAAGGCATAGATTAAATGCCTACTCTCAGCTGATGTGGGCTCTTCCAGTTTTATCTACATATTTATGTAGAGAGATTGTTTGGGTCAGGTCTGCTCTGAGACTGCTTCCAGAGAGGTTTGCAAACTGTTTTCCTTCTTAAACCTTATGTAGTGATTTCAGATGATTTTGTTTAACTCGTGGATATAGGATGTTTAGTCCTTGTCATTGGCTGTGTGTTGACACAGTTTTGATTCTCAGTGTTAACTCATTAAAGTGTTCATTTTAATAATGATGCAAAACCCACCAGCAATAGGAATAAGAGTATGGTAGAGAAGTTTGCGCTGGGTTTTAGGCTCATCACGGCTTGTGTTACCTAGAATTTCCTGGACTTTGCATGATGTGGCACCCCGTGGTGCTTGCAGTTGTTTGTTTTCCAGATTTAACCCAAGACACTGATGACTAATAGCCTAAGAAAGAACTTTCTCCCACCTTCCCACTGCTCTACTTTTAAAAGAAATTAATTATGCAAAACTGAATGCAGTTTCTTACTACTGTGCTGACAGGGTGCCTCTTTAGTACACAGCCTAGCTGGCAGTCAGATCAATGGCAAGTAAAAATATGCCAGCAGTGTGGTAGCTTATGCTTGTGACCCTAATGTACCAGTGGTGGACTAGGGAGACCCTGACTTCTGCACCTCCTTGGGCTATGCCTACAAGGGAGGCTGAAGCAGGAGGATCATTTGAGGACTTAAGTAAGTTACAAGTTTAAAATGAGACTGGGAAACATAATACGATCCAGCCTCAACAATATAATTGTAGCTGAGTGTACTGGTGCACGGTTTAATCCCAGCACTCAGGAGGCAGGGGCAGAAGCAGGCAGACTTCTTGAGTTAGAAGCCAGCCTGGTCTACAGAGTAAGTTCTAGGACAGCCTGAAATGCACAGAGAAGCCCTGTGTGGGGGTTAGGGGGAAGATATATAATTTTTTAAAATTTGTCAAAATTATTTTGTGGCAAATCATAAATCTATTTCATTAATGGTAAACACTTGATTTTGAGCTTACTTTATGGGAAAAAATTGAGTGTTTTAAAGGTTTTTTTGTTCATTATTGAGTCAGAGTAAAACTCAAATGATGAGTCAAATGTGTGTAGCTCTTGTTGTCTTGGAACGTGCTGTGTAGACCAGGCCTGCCTCTACCTCCCGAATGCTGGGATTAAAGGCATATGCCAATACACCAGGCTCTTTTAACCTTATTTTAATCAACCTTGGAGCAAGATATTCTTTAATTAATGAAAAGTTAAGATACTTTAATAAGTCTTTCACAGCATTTTTTCCTCTAAAAATCAATGTTATGTGAAGATTTGAATTCTCAGATAATATGCAGAAACTTTAAGTCACTGACTTGTGGGCCAGTGAGATGGCTCAGTAGGTGAAGGTGCTTGCTGCCAAGCCTGAATTGAGTTCACTACAGTAGGAATCCTCATGGTGGAGGGAGAGAACTGAGTCTCACAAGTTGTCTCTGGTCTCCATGTGTGCATCGTGTACACTCAGGCTCCACAGTAAAAGAAGTAAATATAACAGACGTAGCCAACTTTACCATCTCCATCAGAGGCAGAGCAGAAGGATTGTGAGTTGGGAGGCCAGCCTGGGCTACTGAATGAGGTCCAGGCCATCTTGGGCTACATAAAAGATCCTGTCTGAAAAATCCAAAAAAGTAACTAAATTAATGACAAAATCTCTGATGTTTAGGATTCCTCTGTCAAAGTATGGACTTATGCATGTGAGAAGCTGTCTTTTGCTTGAATTCTGGTGGGATTTAACTCTTTCCAAGAAGTGCAAAACCCATCAGAAAGTTGAATGTGTGTGCATTTCAGATACAATTCTGGATTGTCTGGGCTGAAGGAGTTGTAGTTATGGCCTGGTGCACAGGAGCATTCTGCCCGTAAATCATGCTGTGTATTCAGATGGAACATCACTTAAGTATTAATGTTGTATGTACAGATTGAGATTTTTTTTGCCTAAATAAATGTTACAAATTTTATGTAAAGTGTGGTCTACTTTCATTTCAGATACTTTGAGATTTAGTATTAAGCCAAGCTCTATATTAGGTAATCTATTGTGCTTTCAGAAATCTACAAAGCCTATCTACTAGAACATCATTCCTTAGTGAAATACACTAGAACTAGGGTTGCCAGTTGGTACACACCTGTAATCTCAGTACGTGGGGAGATTGAAACAGGAGGCTCAAGTCCAAAACCAGCCTGTGTGATGTAGTGATACCTCTTTACCTAAAAAAAAAGTCTATATTCATCCCTCAATGATAGAGGGAACGTCAGACATGCTTTAAGATCCTTTAGATAATTTAATTTTAATGGAGAAGAATAAATAATAGTATTCAACAATGTTCCACATTAGTCCATAGTGCTTATTACAGGGATCAAAGACAAAGACCATACCTAATTTTAACTGGACAGTTAGTCCAAAAAGAATTCCTGCTGGGTGATGGTGCACACCTTTAATCCCAGCACTCCATAGGCAGAGGCAGGCAGACCTCCGTAAGTTTGAGACCAGCCTCTTCTACAAACTGAGTTTAAAGACAGCCAGGGCTAGAGAAACCCTACTTTGAAAACACTTTAAAAAATAAAAAACAATTCCTGAAGAAAATGATGCCTTGGTTTGTCGTTAACAGTGGAGACAGCAGTGAAGCTGCACCCTTCTCTACGTGGGCCCCCTGGGGATCTTGAACTGAAGAAGTGGCTCAGTGATTAGATCACCGGCTGCTTCAGAGGACTGAGCCTATTCCCAGCTCCCACATGGGACCATACAACTCCAGCTCCAAGGGATCCGGTACTGCCTCTGGCCTCTGTGGGCATGCATGCATGTGGTATGCAGATGTACATACAAACAAAATACCCATACACATAAACTAATTAAGGACAAGTCAGCCTGACAGAGTACTCACACTTTTAATCCTGGCATTTAGGAGGCTGTACTTTGATTGATTCAAGTGTTTAAGGATAGCCTGGGCTACAGAGTGGGACACTGTCTCAATTTTTAAAAGGAAATAAAACTCAGTGATGGCTCATAGTATACTAACATTGGGAAGTAGATTCAGGAGGATCAGAAGTTCAAAGTGATCTACCGCTGAGCTATATTCCAATCCCTTTAAGGTTTTTTTCACCAGACAGTGGTGGTGCATGTCTACAATCCCAGCATTCAGGAGACAGGGACAGGCACATCTCTTCGAGTTTGAAGCCAGCCTGTTCTATAGAGCTAGTTCCAGGACAGCCAAAACTACGCAAAGAAACTGTCTCAGGCTGGGCAGTGGTGGCACACGCCTTTAATCCCAGCACTTGGGAGGCAGAGGCAGGCAGATTTCTGAGTTCGAGGCCAGCCTGGTCTACAGAGTGAGTTCCAGGACAGCCAGGGCTACGTAGAGAAACCTGTCTCGCAAAAACAAACAAAACAAAACAAAACAAAACAAAAACAAAAAAGACAAGTTTTTCTCTGTAGTCATGGCTGTCTTGGAACTCACTCTGTACACCAGGCTAGCTTCAAACCCAAAAGATCTGCCTGCTTCTGCCTCCCAGATACTGGGATTAAAGTGTGAGCCACCACTGTTGGGCTGAATTGTGCTGCTTTAGATCCTTATGAATTTGGAGTCAGTCTAGTCTTCTTATTGAATTGAAGACTAGCTGGGACTACACAGTGGGATGCCATCTAAAAAACAACAACAGAAATGTTTGTGCTAGCCGGGCAGTGGTGGTGCATGCCTTTAATCCCAGCACTTGGGAGGCAGAGGCAGGCAGATTTTGAGTTCAGGGCTAGCCTGGTCTACAGAGTGAATTCCAGGACAGCCAGGGATACACAGAGAAGCCCTGTCTTGAAAAACAAAATAAAACAACAACAAAAAAGTTTGTGCTGCTCTTGGAGAGAAATGAATTTGGTTCTTGGCACCACTGCAGGTCACTGCACCACTCATGAGTGTAATTCCAGCTTCAGGTGGTCCAACATCCTCTGCTGACCTCTTACGGCACCTGCACTCATATACATAACCCCAGGCAGAAACACATGTATATACATAATTAGAAATATGCCAGCCGGGTGGTGGTGGCGCACGCCTGTAATCCCAGCACTTGGGAGGCAGAGTCAGGCGGATTTCTGAGTTCAAGGTCAGCCTGGTCTACAGAGTGAGTTCCAGGACAGCCAGGGCTACATAGAGAAACCCTGTCTCCAAAAAAAAAAAAAAAAAAAAAAAAAAAAAAGCCAGGCATGCTAGCATATGCCTTTAATCCCAGCACTCAGGAGGCAGAGATAGGCAGATAGATCTCTGAGTTCGAGGCAAGCCTGGTCTACAAAGTGAGTTCGAAAACAGCAAGAGCTACACAGAGAAACCTGTCTTGAAAACAAAAACATAAATAAAATAAATGAATGAAAGTCTGAGTGTGTTGTGTATTACTGTTATCCCTTTACTAGGAAGAAGCAGGAGGATTGGAAATTCCAGGTTATCTTTGGCTACATAGTGAGAGGTGAGCCTGGGTTATGTGAGATGCTATCTTAACAAACAAACTGGGTGTGGTGGTGCATGACTGTTGTAGCATCTTTTATTTATTTGTAGATCACGTATAGCTATAAAACCAGATTGCCTAAACTGGCTTCAAAGTCACTAAGTAGCCCAGGCTGGATTTTGTTTTGTTTTTCCGAGACAAGGTTTCTCTGTGTAGCTCTGGCTGTCCTGGAACTCACTTTGTAGACCAGGCTGGCCTCGAACTCAGAAATCCGCCTGCCTCTGCCTCCCAAGTGCTGGGATTAAAGGTGTGCTCCATCATGTCTGGTGCCCAGGCTGGATTTTAACTCATGACAGTATTCTTGCCTTACACTGAGATTACAGGCATGTGTAACACATGTGAATCCTACTATTACCATTTTCCTCTCAGGGTTGGGCATGGAACCCAGGGCATTACATAGACTGGGCATGAGTTTTTCTGCCGACTTCTTCCTCAGGCCCAAAGAACACATTTTCTATATAATTCTTAAAATTATTTTTACCAAACATTGTATTGTCTGTCCAGTAATTGACTTAAAGTTTTGTCTTTTATTACCCCCACACAGGTTGTTTTTGAGATAGGATCTTCCTGTGTCAGACCTCTTGTCTCCAGAGTGCCGGCTTTAGTCATGTACCTTTATGCCCTTTTCCCTTTTCCCTTCCCTTCCCTTTTCCCTTCCCTTTTCCCTTCCCTTCCCTTTTCCCTTCCCTTCCCTTTTCCCTTCCCTTCCCTTTTCCCTTCCCTTCCCTTTTCCCTTCCCTTCCCTTTTCCCTTCCCTTTCCTTTTCCCTTCCCTTCCTTTCCCTTTTCCCTTCCCTTCCCTCCCCTTTTCCCTTCCCTTTTCCCTCCCCTCCCCTCCCCTCCCCTCCCCTTCCCTTCCCTTCCCTTCCCTTTCTCTCTCTGTCTCTCTGTATGTGTGTAATGTATAATTATTTACTTGGGGAGGCCTGGAGCTCAAGTCTTGGCACCCACATATACATGTCAACTCACAACTGTCTGTATCTCCTCCAGTTCCAGGGGATCTGATGCTCTCTTCAGGACAAGTATACATAAATATGCAGATAAATGTAAACAAAACACCCAAACACATAAAATGAAGTAAAACGTCTTTCAGAGTTGTTTTGGTGAATGTCTGGTGTGTGGGTGCTGTCACATCTGTTCACCTGTAGAGGGCAGCAGTGTCGAGGTATCTTCTTGTCATTCTGCCTCCCTCCCCACCACGTCATTCAGGTACTGAGGCATGGCACAGTGGATGAAGGCCAAAGGCTAGGGACCTCTGGCCTTGTAAGGCTTTCTTACTGTTCTGGGGGCCAGAAACCAACTTTCACTTTTTGCTATTCTGTAGCCAAAAGCTGTTGCATGTAGTTTTTTTTTTTCTTGATATCTTTTTTTTTTTCTTTTTTCTTTTCATTTTTTTATTCTATATTCTTTGTTTACATTCTAAAGGCTTTCCCCTTTCTCAGTCCCCCCACCACCACCATACGTTCCATAAGTCCTCTCCCCCCCAACTATTCCCCAATCACCCACACACACACACACACACACACACCATTTCTCTGTTCTGGTACTCTTCTACAAAACTGGATCCAATCTTTTCAGGCCCAGGGTCCTCTCCTTTCTTCTTCTTGGGAATCATTTGACTTGCTAATTGTGCCTTGAGTATTTAGGGCTTTTGGGCTCATTAATATCCACTTATCAGTGATTGCATTTCATATGTATTCTTTTGTGATTGGGTTAAAAAGTTCTTTTTATTATATGTAAGTAACCTGTAGGTGTCTTCAGACACTCCAGAAGGAGTCAGATCTCATTACGGATGGTTGTGAGCCACCATGTGGTTGTTGGGATTTGAACTCAGGACCTTAGGAAGAGCAGTCAGTGCCCTTAACTGCTGAGCCATCTCTCCAGCCCCTGCATGTAGTTTTTGCTACCCCACCTAAGTTCCAGAACTGGGAGTACTTCCAGCCCCCACCCTTGACTCCAGGGATGAAAACCACAGACACACATTGCTCAGTTTCATCTTGCCTCAATTGCTGGGCATTATTAAACTCCTACAGCTAGGGTGCCCTTCCCAGAATTTCCAGCTCAGTACCCTAAATCTGCTTCACTTGCTCTGCTACCCTCAGTCCCAGCTCCACATCCCCAACCTCCTGCCTGTAGATCTCACCTTTTCTCCCTCAGAAACATGGTAAATTCTCTCTTCCTCTATCTTCTGCTTCTGTTCTCTTGCCTTCAGGGACCCGGAAGTCCCACCTATTCCTTCCGCCCAGCAAATGACCCACAGCTTCTTTACTGATAGATCAAAAACCAGTTGGAGAATAGGACCTTAGCATAGGAACCATTCCTACACCAATGTTGTGGGTTGCCCTCGTGCTGTTTGAATTCTGATGTTAATTCTGCTTCCTCAAGAGCAGAATTATGTGCTTAGGTGATTTCTTGTGAACCTTCTCCCTGTTTTAACTGGTCAAATAAAGGCTAGAGCCTGAGATTGGATGGTGAAAGGGAAAGGTGGGGCTGGAGGCTTTAGAAATTGGGGGAAGAGAAGGGAATGAGAGAGGAGGGAGGAAGAAGAGGTAAAGGAAGATGAAGCAGAACCACATGGCCCAGAGAAGCTAGAAGTTGCAAGGGATCTCATAGCTGGGGAACGGTGTAATGCCCAGTCTAGGGGTGCATCTTATAAATATTGTAACTGGGTTGTGTGATTTTGCATGGGCTTATTGGGTTGGAGATTTACTGCAACAAAAAACTTTTAGCTTCTGGCACTTTACCTCTTGCTGATAGCAGCAAGGAAAAGAAACTTACTTTGTCTTAAAACTTTGGTTCTTTTTCTTTGACTCATGCCTCTCACTGGCTAGGCTTGAAGCTTGGAGTTCCTTAATTCTTTGTGAGACAGAAAAGGAAGAAAAGAAAGAAGGAAAGAAAGGCACACATACAGAGATGCGGACACACTGAATGAAGCTGACAGCTGCACTTGCTTTATTATAGTTCTTAGGGGTGTGTGTGTGTGTGTGTGTGTGTGTGTGTTTACTTTCTTAGGACAATTGATCACATGGTTTTCTAAGCATTTTTATATTCCATAAGTTCATTATCAGCTTAAGTCAATAGTTCATGCTATAGATTGATAAGACTTAAGGAGTTAGAACAGAATTATTTACATCTTTCCATTAAAACTAGTACTTAACTAAACAGACATTGTCTGTTACTAGTTCCATGAGTGTAGCAAGTAGTTTCTACTACTCCCACTTTGAGCTCCTGCCATACAACACTACCAGCCCCACCCAGGTCCCGTTGGCTTGTGGATAAAAGACACGCATTAGCTTATTGTTTGTTTGTTTGTTTATGTATTTATTATGATTGATTGATACAGGGTTTCTCTGTATAGCACTGGCTGTCCTTGAACTCATTCTGTAGACCAGGCTGGCCTGGAACTCAGAAATCTGCCTGCCTCTGCCTTCCAAGTGCTGGGATTAAAGGCGTGTGCCACCACCGCCTGGCCTTAGTTTATGCTTTTCAGCTCAAAGGCGGGGCACTATAAGACTCCCATGGCTTATGTGCCCTTATCTTCACTTCCTGCTCAACATGTCTACATCCGCCCTCAGCTTAATTGTGTTTTTAATCTCTCACCTGCTACTCCAGGCCCAGTCAGGGAAGCAGCCAATGGTCACTCCACCTGAGATTGCAGGTGGCTGGTGGCTCTCTCTCCTTCCTAAGCATAGCAAATTCTCTTTTTCCTCCTGCATTTCTTAGCCTACCTGCAGGAACCTGGAAGTCTCACCTCTTGGGTTCCACCAATGGTCTGCCCAGCCACTGACTGCTAGCATCTTTATTGATCAGTCAAGAACCAATTGGGGAACAGGACCCCCAGCATTCACACAAAGATTCCTGATCAAAATATCGAACCACCCCTACACCTTTAATTACCAGATAGTGGTTTGATTCCTAGCCTAGAAGGAACATTTTCTGACAGCACCCCTGATGCCACAGTACCAAGTATCGGGCGTAGGCCTGGGGGATTGATAGAAAACACAGACACGGGTCATTCAGTAAGGAGAATGCCCAAACTTTACTGAGGGACCAGCAATATATACTAGAGGCCAGGAAGAACAACAGGAAAAAACAATTATAGCCATAGATTAGGCACTTGGGAGGTCCCTACCACACTGGGCAGAAGAACAGGAATCAAGCTAAGCCGCAGGATGTTCCACAGGATGTTCCCTGTGCAAACAGCTCAGCTGGAGGCGTTGAGCTACCAACAGGTCGCCCTTTTTTTCTTTTTTCTTTTCTTTTCTTTTTTTTTTTTTTTTTTTTTTGGTTTTTCGAGACAGAGTTTCTCTGTATAGCCCTGGCTGTCCTGGAACTCACTCTGTAGATCAGGCTGGCCTTGAACTCAGAGATCCGCCAGCCTCTGCCTCCCGAGTGCTGGGATTAAAGGCGTGTGCCACCACCGCTTGGCACCTTTTTTTATTTTATAAAAGGAATAGTGTCTGTCTTAGGTCACCTTCTGTCCAACTCCCATTACCTGTCTCTGGGAATCTTTGCCAGTCCCAGAGCCCCTCCCTGTCTTAGGTTGGCGTGCACTGCAAAGGAGTTGCCCGTTATAGTCTATTCTCTATACAGGCTGAGCCAAATTAGAGTAGATGTATTATCCTGTGCCAAAGACATAAGCACTTGTTCAGTTACTGCTCTGGACTGATTTTGTTGTTTGCACATATGGTTAAGAAGGAACAATCCCAAGGCAGCAGTTCCACAAGTCAAAAGCCCTAGTGCCATGGACCCAGCCCATTCTTTAATCAGGGGTGGCAGTAATGCCAAAGTCTCTCTTACGTGATACAAGGTGACAGGGAGTCTTCCTTCATCATTTAGAGGCATAGAAACAATTCTAGGAATTCTCACAACCACAGCTGCATCTTTGTACTCTCAGAAATTTGTCAATACACACAATCTGCTAGAACAATTCACTTTCTTGTCTTCTTCCTGTTCATGAGAGACTTTTCAAACTACAGAAAAGAATGGGGCTAAAACACATGGTTTAGTATTCAAGGAAACATTGCAAAGCACAAGACAAGAACCAAAAAATGAAGTTCTATCTAATTGACTCCTATTACTATTTTTAATAAAACATAAACCATTCTCTAATTAACAACTTGTCTTGTGGATAACAATTATCAATTTTGCCTAAAAAGGCTTGCCATGCAGTAGGGCAAGTATCAATGCTCTGTCATGACCAATTTGATAGCTGGTTGAAACAAGGAACAAATGTTTCATCAGGTTCTTGTTTGTTTGTTTGGTTGGTTGGTTGGTTGGTTTTTCGAGACAGGGTTTCTCTGTGTAGTCCTGGCTGTCTTGGAACTCACTCTGTAGACCAGGCTCGCCTCAAACTCAGAAATCCACCTGCCTCTGCCTCCCAAGTGCTGGGATTACAGGCGTGTGCTGCCACGCCCGGCTCATCAGGTTCTTAAGACATCCTTTTCAAAACACTTTCATGATTCTATCAAACAATACTTTATCAACACACCAACAGCTTTAGAGTAGGATTTTAAAATGTTACTTGGAAATGAAAAAGGGTGACTCTACATTAATGCTTCCTTTGCTAAGGAATGGCTGTGAACACATAACATAAACAACTGATTGCAGTACCCTTCTCTACTATCTGTAAACTTATTTGTCTTTTGCCAGTTAATTTGCATCCACTTTGAGAACAGAGGTTTAAGTCCTCCTGTGGTAAGCTTAAAGCAATGTCTTAGCCAATAAATGTGTTACAATTATCAGGATGCAAAGCAAAAAACTACCTTCTGAATTAATAATAATTTTGTATGGAGTAGGCAGGCCAGATTTTAATGCCTTCATAAGTTCTCCATAGCCTTATTAACCTTTCATAGATTTTTTTTTTTTTTGAGACAAGGTTTCTCTGTGTAGCCCTGGCTGTCCTGGAACTCACTTTATAGACCAGGCTGGCCTTGAACTCAGAAATCCACCTGCCTCTGCCTCCCAAGTGCTGGGATTAAAGGCATGCACCACCACTGCCAGCTCTTTCATAGATCTTAAGTTTCAACTATATTTTGAACCACACCTGGATAGATCTGACAATAATGCTGTTTTCTGGCCTGAAACTTCCTAGGTGGAAATTTCAAGACAAAAGCAGTGCCTCACAATCCCCCACTGAGGCAGCTCTGAGCTTTTCATTTACTCAAATGTAAATTTTTTTTTGAGATGGGGTTTCTCTGTGTATCTCTGGCTGTCCTGGAACTCACTCTGTAGACCAGGCTGGCCTCAAACTCAGAAATCTGCCTGCCTCTGCCTCCCAAGTGCTGAGATTAAAGGTGTGCGCCACCACCGCCCAGCTGCTGGCCCTTTTAAGAGCAGCTTTTCTCCAGCTGTGCTTGACTCCTAGCTAAATGCAGGGCAGTTTAAATCAGCCTCTGCTGTGTAAACTGAGACTGGATCAAGAGATGGACTGACAGCAGATAAAGTTTTTACAATTTTTTCTTTTCAACATGAAACATTTAACAACAGTCATTCAATCAACGAAACAAGGACAGACACAAATTGACATGTGAACAAATTGGTGCACCAAAGACAAACAATACATAGAGAGGGAAGAGCACTTGTAACCAGTACTAAGAATATCTCCAGTAGGGCCCATACAGGAAACAGGCCCTCTCCATGTTTCCCTTGTTCCTAGGAGAGTTTTGAAATCTGTTTTCCTTTTCTCTTTCTCTCTCATGTTTCTAAAATCCATTTTGTTGTTGTTGTTGGTGGTGGTGGTGGTGGTTTTGTCTTTTATTCTTTTTATTTTATTTTATTCCCTATTCTCACCTGATGCAGTTCTAGACTGTGGACAATTTGCCTAATAAAATTCGCCATCCCAATTTGCTGTCACACCCTAGCTGTTTTAACTTTTTAATCCCAGTACCGTGTTGCTTAAGCAAATCTACCCATTGATCCACCAATTAATTGTATGGTGAAACTTGTCGTTCCCGTGGTGCGATCCTGTACCTACTTTGCTTGATGCAGTTCTCACTCTCACTTTGTTTCTTGCACCATATATTCCCCAACACGTTCCTCGTCCTTTCGCTGGCTGGCTTTTCTTGGAACGATCCCATCTGGAGCTCCTCACTTTCCTGATCTTAGTGGGACCTCCACTTGACAGCATCTGCGCTGCCACAGTACCAAGTATCGGGTGTAGGCCTGGGGGATTGACAGAAGACACAGACTTGGGTCATTCAGTAAGGAGAATGCCCAAGCTTTACTGAGGGACCAGCAATATATATTAGAGGCCAGGAAGAACAACGGGAAAAAACAATTATACCCATAGGTTAGGCACCAGGGAAGTCCCTACTACACTGGGTGGGAAAACGAATCAAATTAAGCCTCAAAAAGTTCCGCAGGATGTTCCCTGTGCAAACAGCTCAGCTGGGGGCGTTGAGCTAGGCTCACCAATGCCCAAGTTTTCCTTGATCATCAGTTTGTTCCAAGCCTGTTTTCTTTTCCTAGTGCAATGAGACTGTGAAACATGAAGGTTTACAGAGCTCTCATTGCAGCTTTTATTCTATAGGGGGCTTGAAATTACTTGAATCAATTTAGGAGTTCTATACAATTGTAATCAGAACTATGAAATCATCAATTCATCTGTAAGACTCAGCCAGTCTTACCTTACTGGTCCCCTTAGTGGACCACGTGGAGATGGAAATTGATGCAAAATGAAAAAGGAATTTTTTTTTAAATTAAAACTAGCATGCTAGGGCCAATCTGCACATGAGGAGAGAACGGCCCCACGCCTCGTGCTGCGGGGGCACGGGCCTTTATACCCTCCTCAGGGCCGTCACCATTAAGCACAATGTGATTGGCAGAACAGTGTTACATTCAAACTAATTGGTTGTTAGGTGATGAGGTTAGTGGCCCACGGTCAGTCCTTTGGAATGTGTCCCCACCCTTAGGTTGGTCTCTCCCTCCTCTTTGTGGTCTGAGGAATGCAACCCAGCCTCTGACCTTTATAAAGGTTTGTTTGTTTGTTTGTTTGTTTGTTTGAGACAGGGTTTCTCTGTGTAGCTCTGGCTGTCCTGGAACTCACTCTGTAGACCAGGCTGGCCTCGAACTCAGAAATCCACCTGCCTCTGCCTCCCAAGTGCTGGACTTACAGGCGTGCACCACCACGCCTACTCTTTTTAAAGTTTTTGAGTTAACTCTTTCACATCTACACAGCATGACTACCTGAAAGTACATCTCCATATCGATTCTGCAGGAAATATGCCCAATAGGGTGGGCTGATGCCCAGGAATCATTAAGCTATGTAATAGTAGCAGGAAAAGTGTACCAGCAGAAATACCAGTCCTGGGATAAAGTCTCTGAGGGCTCTGCATCTCAGAACACAGCCATGGCAGCCATGCAAAGCAGTCGGCCATCTCCAGGAAGTGCACTTGTTTGCCATAGCCTTTCCTACATGGCTTCTGACAGACACAGTCTCCAAATGAACCTGAAGCTGTTTTGGCTAGACTTGCTTGCCAGTTAGGACAGATCTGTAGATTTTGGCTACAGATGCCTTTACCCTTTGAGCCATCTCACCGGCCCAATTTGCAGGTTTTGCGGTTCTAGAAGATCTGATACCCATCCTGACCTTCACATGCAAATAGAATGGGTACATAAAATCAGACTCACATACACATAAAATATTTTTTTTAAAAGAATATATGGATCAGGTACTAGAGAGGTGGCACAGCAGTTAAGACTACTGACTGCTCTTCCAGAGGTCCTGAGTTCAATTCCCAGGAACTACGTGGTGGCTCACAACCACCTGTAATGGGATCTGATGTTCTCTTCTGATGTATATGAAGTTATCGACAGTGTTCTCATATAAATAAAATAAATAGTAAATTAAAAAAAGATTTAATCTCCCACATTTAGTTTTAGGCACACAAAATAGTATTTAAAAAGAAAAAAAGAGTATAGGGATCAGGAAAACTCACTTTAATCATGCTGTTACCAGAATTTTAGGGAGACTTTTTCTTTTTTTCTTTTTTCTTTTTTTTTTTTTTTTTTTGGTTTTTCGAGACAGGGTTTCTCTTTGTAGCCCTGGCTGTCCTGGAACTCACTCTGTAGACCAGGCTGGCCTTGAACTCAGAAATCCACCTGCCTCTGCCTCCCAAGTGCTGGGATTATAGGTGTGCGCCACCACCGCCCGGCTAGGGAGACCTTTCATGATTGCCACATGATATGGAAATCAGGCTCACATCCTGGGGTTTGTAGTCTCATTAATAAAAGAATTTGAGAATGAACTTAAATGGAAGATCAGAAAAATTTTATTAGAGTATTTAAAAAAACGATGGCCAGGATAAATCTCAGCAGCTGCCTAGAGTAGGAGAATGAAAAGAAAAAGAGCCACACCAGGGGAGGTACTGACAGGGCCCAGGGGAGGTACTGACAGGGCCCAGGGGGGGTACTGACAGGGCCCAGGGGAGGTACTGACAGGGCCCAGGGGAGGAACTAACAGGGCCCAGTGGCAGGAAGAGAGAAAGTGGGGGCAGTGGTGGTGCATGCCTTTAATCCCAGCACTTGGGAGGCAGAGACAGGCAGATTTTGAGGCCAACCTGGTCTATAGAGTGAGTTCCAGGACAGCCAGAGCTATACAAAGAAACCCTGTCTGGAAAAAAACTAAAAACCAAAAACCAACCAAACAAACAAAAAAACCAAACCAAACCAGATCAAATCATGGTGAGGCAGGATAGGCGAGAAGTACAGAGATGAAGGGACCCTCATCTCTGAGCCTCTCAGCAGAGGAGCAGGAATCCCCCACAGGTAATTACCAATTACTTAAGGCCTGCCTCTGCCTCTGCCTCTGCCTCTGCCTCTGCCTCTGCCTCTGCCTCCCGAGTGCCGAGTGCCGGGGTTAAAGGCGTGTGAAAGCCGATTTTCAAACACTGCTACCATAAACATTTCTTGCCTGGCTCATTGGTGGTATTATTCTAGAGGCTCCTACAGCAAAACACAAGATACCATGGAGCAGAGTATTTCCTCCCTAAAAGTGGGGCTGAAGACACTAACAACCCAATAAACTAGCATCCTGAGTGGGTGGGACAGCTCTGTGGGCGAAGGCACCTGCCAGCAAGCCTGAACCCGTCTGAATTCAATCTCAGAAATCCACACGGTGGAAGGACAGGACAGAACTGACTCCTACAAGTTGTCCTCTGGTCCCAACATGTGTCATGGCATGTAAGTGACTCCCAACATATTCACACACAAAAGTAATAAACATCTCTAAAAAGAAAAGAAACAAGAACTCTTACCTTGAGCCGGGCGTGGGGTGTGGTGGCGCACGCCTGTAATATCAGCACTTGGGAGGCAGAGGCAGGCAGATTTCTGAGTTCGAGGCTAGCCTGGTCTACAGAGTAAGTTCCAGGACAGCCAGGACCACACAGAGAAACCCTGTCTCAAAAAAAAAAACAAAACAAAAACAAACAAACAAACAAACAAACAAAAAACCTCTTACCTTCTTACCTTGTTGGGTATATAGCTTGGAGTGTGCTTAGCATGTATGGGAGAGCCTGTGTTCTGTTCCTAGCACCAAAGTAAATAAATAAATCTTATCTGTGAAAGAAATTGTTAAAAACAAACAAACCCCAAATGAACAAAAACAATAACCTTATCAGATACTTTTAACTCTTTGTAACCTAAGCATAAATCTCCTTTTAAAAGCTAATACAGCAACCGGGCGTGGTGGCGCACGCCTGTAATCCCAGCACTTTGGAGGCAGAGGCAGGCGGATTTCTGAGTTCGAGGCCAGCCTGGTCTACAGAGTGAGTTCCAGGACAGCCAGGGCTACACAGAGAAACCCTGTCTCGAAAAACCAAAAAAAAAAAAAAAAAAAAGCTAATACAGCCGGGCGGTGGCGCATGCCTGTAATCCCAGCACTCTGGGAGGCAGAGGCAGGTGGATTTCTGAGTTCGAGGCCAGCCTGGTCTACAGAGTGAGTTCCAGGACAGCCGGGGCTACACAGAGAAACCCTGTCTCAAAGAAACAAAAAACAAAAAAACAAAACAAAAAACTAATACAAGCCAGGTGTTTGTTAGCCCGTGCCTTTAATCCCAGCACTGGGAGTGGGTTGGAGAGGCAGGTGGATCTCAAGAGTTCAATGCCAGCCTGGTCTACAGAGTGATTTCCAGGACAGCCAGATCTATAAAGAGAAAACAAAAAACAAAAACAAGCAAACAAAACAAACCCCAAAAAACCAAAACACCAAAAAACCCAAACCAATCAACCAAACAAAAACCCCAAAGCTAATACATAGAGCTTGACCCCTGGCTCTTCTGGGAACTCCTCCCTTCCCAAGTATACTCTACTGAACCTGGACCTAGTCTCAGCTCTTTATGAGGTTAAGGCTGGAGGATGAGAGTTTGAGACCCGCCCAGATAGATATTCTATCTTTTTACATGATGGGGTCCTTTACTTCAGGACTTAAGAGATAAAGACAGAAAGATGAGGAGTTCAAGGCCACCGTGGGCCACTTAAGAGGCTGTCTCATAAAAATAAAAATCCGGGCTGCCATGTTGCACAGCTGGTAGAGGCCTTGCCCAGCATGCACGAAGCCCTCGGTCCAGTGTCTGCTTCTGCATAAAGCGGTCATAAAAGCACGTGCCTATCCAAAAGGATGTGGGAGGCGGAGGAAGGAGGCGCAGAGGCTTAAGGCAACCCAAGGTGCTAGAGAGTTGGCTGGACAGTTTAGAGAACTGGATAATCTTCCAGAGGACCTGGGTTTGATTCCCAGCATCCACACGGAAGCTCACAACAGCCTATAAGTACAATGCCAGGGATCCAGTGTCCTCTTCTGGCCTCTGTGGGTACTTCACACATGTGGTTCACAGGCATACATGCATGTCAAACAGCCATATACGTGAAATAATACATAATAAAAAAATTGAAAAACTAAAAACCATCCAAGGCTGAATGCTGAGTTGGAGCCCATTCTAGACTACTACAGACCTCATCTCAAAAAAGAAAAGAAAACCAAAGGGAACTTGTCTTAGTTAGGGTTTTACTGCTGTGAACAGACACCATGACCAATGCAAGTTTTATAAAAGACAGCATTTAATTGGGGTGGGCTTACAGACTCAGAGGTTCAGTCCATTGTCATCAAGGCAGAAACATGGCAGCATCCAGGCAGGCATGGTACAGGAGGAGCTGAGAATTCTACATCTTCATCTGAAGGCTGCTAGTAGAAGACTGACCTCCAGGCAGCCAGGGTGAGGGTTTTAAGCCCACACCCACATTGACACACCTACTCCAACAAGGCCACACCTCCTAAAGAGGTCACTTACTGGGCCAATCATATACAAACCATCACAGAACTCAAAGGTGGCTCGAACCTATGATCCCAGCACCGGGGGCTGAGGCGAGGAGGGTTGCTTTGAGTTCCATGCCAGCCTAGGCTTTAGACCGGGACCCTGCCACCTCACCCTCCAACCCCTGCCAATCACCAACAAGAATAAGAAAATAATGCAGCCTATAGATAATTGCAGCATATGTAGTAAATATTGTTCCCATTAACCTGTTTATTTTCAATTAATCTTCAGGTTCGCAACAGACCTCTCTAGCTGGAATTGACATTTTTTCCCCTCCTAGCAGGGTTCTAACTGGTTTGTTTTGCTTTTTTTAAACGAACAACAATAAATAGAAAAACAATGTCAGAATAAAGTCCTGGGGTCTCAGTGGGTAAAACACTGGCTGCTCTTAATTGACATCCTGAATTTGATCCCTAGATCCCATTGTGTATGCAGGACACACAGACACACAGATATCAGCAGCAACAAACTCCACCACAAATAAAAGACACAACATACACATACATAATAGTTAAATAAAATTTAAAAACAGAAACACAGGACAGTGTTTCAAATGTAGTATATTTGGGGTTTTTTGTTTGTATTTGTCTGTATCAGAGCTTTGAACATGATAGGCCAGCACTCCTGATTCTGCATCTCCCAAATTCTGAGATTACAGATGTTCACCACCATCATGTCAACTTAAGTCACAAATTTTAATAATAAGTCTTTGTCCCGTTTTTGCCCTACTTCGCCCAGAGCTCACAGAGATCAATCTGTCTCTGCCTCCCTCTCAGAGTGCTGGGATAAAAGGCTGGTACCACCCATCACTCCCAGGTAAAACCCTTTCATCCTGGCTCTTACTTCTGACCTTCAGTTTCTGCAAAGGCTTGTTCTCATCCCTAAAATTCGGTTTTTGGAATGTGCTGAGTGAAGTCTACCAGCCACACCCCCGCATGGCGACAGCCACGGCCCCGCACCGCCTACGCAAGTAACAGGTAAATTCAGGGACCGCTGTTCAGAACTCACCTTGCACCTTGGGAGGTGGAGGTAAAAGAATCAGTTCAAGGTCATCTTCAGCTGTGATGCAAATTCCAAGCGGGTGAAAAAGAAAACAGACGAGGTCTGTTTCCTGGTCTTTTGTTCTTGAAAACTAATTTTAACATTTGAATTCCTTCATCCAACCTGGGTCCCGGAAGTGCCAGACCTTAGCTTAAGCAAAGCCGATTTCTGCCAGTGTGCTTTCATCTGATCTTACTGTTGAGAAAATTAGGCTTCAGATCCCCCCCAGCTATCCGAGGGATCTAAACTCGCTCTCTGTCTCTGCCTCTCACCTGTCTGTCTGTCTCTCACCCATCTTGGCCTGTATGTTAAATTAAATAAGATGGTCTTAAAGTAGTGGAAGCTGACATTAGTTTCAGACTAGTTTTCGGAGGAAAACCTTCAACCTTTGAACCTCCTGTTTTCACTTCTTTGTGCTATAAAAATAGGTGCTGTGTTTTGTTTTAGAAATTTTATTGTGTGTGCGTGTCGTGAGTGTAAGCAGATGTAACACCGCACACTGTAGGCTGTCCCCTTCCACCCAGGTCAGCAGCCTCTAGAAATGTCTCGTATGGTTAAATCTCATCGAGGAGGCAAAACGTGACTGGTACCATACTTCTGGGGCAAAGCCTTTGAAAATGCATCTTAATTTGTTTATTTGTTTAAAGCACTTAAAAATCTGGGACGTGGCAGAGCCCTTGCCTACAATGCGCTCCAGATTCCTACTCTAACTCACCAAATAAATAAATAAATAAATAAACAAATAAATAAATAAATATAAAAATAAAATCAAGCCTGGTGGCGGTGGCATACTCCTTTAATACCAGCAAAGGCGGTGGATCTCTATGAACTTTGAGTTCCAGGCCAGTCTGGTCTACAAGGCGAGTTCCAGGACAGCCAGGGCTACACAGAGAAACCCTGTCTCTCTCAAAACAAAACACCGTCCCCCATTTAAAAAAAAAAATAGAAAGAAAAAAACAAAATAAAAATTTGCAATAAAATAGGCTGTGCGTGCTGTGCGAACGCCCGTACCAGCGTGGGTCTGAGGGCGCTCGGCCTCCGACGGGTGGATAGGAGTTGGGTGGCTGGGGGGGGGGCGGAGGGGGAGAGGACCATTGGCCGCGCGGCCGGGGGCGGGGTCGCGGCGCGGTGCGCGGCGTGGGGCGGCCATTCAAACGCCAGGCGACCTTCCTGCCTCTCCTCCCGTGCGCCGTGGCGCGGCGTCGGCGGCCGGGCTCGCGCGAGCAGCGGCGTCATGGTCCACTTCTTGCACTCGTTGCTGTGGCCGCGGTCCCTCGTCCTGCCCGACGCCCAGCAGGACGCGCAGGGCCACCGCTTGGTGCAGGTGAGTGTGGCCGCCGTCCGGGCTCCCGGGCGTCCGCGCGGTCGTGCAGCGCGGCCCGCGGGCCGGGGCGGGGCGGCCTCCTCCGGGCGGGCGCGGGGTTGGACGTGACGGTTCCCTGGGGTTGGCGGGCAGGCCGGCCCGGGCTCCGTGGACGGCGCGTCCCGCCGTCACGTGGCTCCCGTTCACTGCGCTGCTGAGGAAAGCGCTCGAGGGCGAGCCCCAGCCATGCTGAGCCCCCGCTGCGCGCAGGCGCCGCCCCTCGGGCTATCCCCAGCTCCTCTCCTCAGACCTCCTGCCAGCCGGGTCTCCGCAGCCGCCTCCCCGCAGACCGCCTCCCCTCAGCACGCACAAACCCGCCACTCTGCTCAGACCCTTCAGCCCTTCTCCGCCGTGCCCCCCGCCGCCTCTGAGCTCCCCACGCCGCGGCTCGCCTCCGACGCCCATCCTCCTGCCCCATTAACCGAGTGCGGAAGGAGGAAACCCCGAGATTGACTGGATACTCAGTGCCACCTGGGGGAACGAAATATATATATACAGTGGCGACGCCTCTTTGTGTTATTGCGCTCCCCTAACCCGCCCCCCAGACGGGGTTTCTAAGTGTAACAGCTTTGGCTGTCCTGAAACTCAAGAGATCAGACTGCCTCTGCGCAAGAGCCCGCCTCTTAAGAAGGAGTTCCAAGCCGGGCGTTGGTGGCGCACGCCTTTAATCCCAGCACTTGGGAGGCAGAGGCAGGCGGATTTCTGAGTTCGAGGCCAGCCTGGTCTACAGAGTGAGTTCCAGGACAGCCAGGGATACACAGAGAAACCCTGTCTCGAAAAACCAAAAAAAAAAAAAAAAAAAAAAGAAGGAGTTCCAGGCCAGCCTGTGCTGGGTACGCAGGAGACGACCTCCCATCCAAACCAAACAGAAATCTAGTGGTGCAGGGCCAATCAGAAAAGAGTTCAGATAGAAGTTAGCGATCTGGCTGAGATGGTGCGTTCAGTTGTGTTTTTGGATTGTGTGTGTGTAAGAAGGGATTTCTCTGTGTAGCCAGACTAGCCCAGACTGGCTTCAAACTCAGTTCTGTCTCAGTCTCCTGAGCACTTGGATTAGAACCGTCTGCCAGGATGGTCACTCCTTTTTTTCCCTTGAACTCATTGCGATCTCCTGCCCCTGCCTCTTGAGTGCTGATGTAAAAGCACCTCAGCCCTGTGTCTTGAAAGGTTCCTGTAAAACGGAATTACACTTACAATACATTAAATTGACTTTTATACATCAATTTTGTATTCTCTTGACCTTCAGAAGTTACTTATTTTCTCCAGCTTACTATTATTACTAGAATCACTAGATCAGAAGACAGCTTGCTGGTAATATGTTCTCTCTTTCCATTGTGTTGGCTTTGGGGGTCAAGCTCAGGTGGCCAGGCACCTTTATCTGCTCTCCTATCTTCCTGGGCTCTTATGTTTTGAATTAAAGGTATGAGACTGGTGAGATGGCTCAGCAGTTAAGAGAGCGCCTGGGCAGGGCGGTGGTGGTTGGGTTCCCAACACCCGTGTGTATACATGAGTGCAGGTTCCCTCAGAGCCCAGAAGAATATGGTCGATTCTCTAAATCTAGAGTTTCAGGCAGATGTAGGTGCTGGCAACAGAGCTTCAGTCCTCTAGAAGAACAGAGTGCCCTCTTAACCTCTGTGCCATCTCCTTAGCCCCTATTTTTTTTTTTTTTCTTTTCTTGGTTTTTCGAGACAGGGTTTCTCTGTGTATCCCTGGCTGTCCTGGAACTCACTCTGTAGACCAGGCTGGCCTGGAACTCAGAAATCCGCCTGCCTCTGCCTCCCAAGTGCTGGGATTACAGGCTTGTGCCACCACGCCCGGCATCCTTAGCCCCTATTTTAATTTTATTTTGGAAATAAGATTCCACCCAAGATCAGGCTAGTCTGGAACTCACTAAGTAGCTCAGGCTGGCCTTTCACTCTCAACAATCCTGAGATTACAGTTACAAGCAAGTGACACAGGATCCAGCTTCTTTTTGCTTGTCTCTGCTTACAAGGCAAGCATTTTACCAAGTGAGCTATCTCCTCAGCCCTTGAAGGTTTTAACTTGCATGCCTATTTCTTTGGGAGTTAATAGTTAGTTCTTTATATACCTCCATATTTATAAAAGGAGACAACATTTGCTGAGCATTGGTGGTACAGTCTTTAATCCCAGCCCTCAGGAGGCAGGTGGATCTCTTGTTCCTTTGAGGCCAAACCAGTCTACAGAGTTCCAGGAAGCCAAGACTACACAGATAAACTGTGTCAAAAGGGAAAAAAAAGACAGTATTCCCAGAACTTAAATGGATCACTGTTTTTGGTAATATCTATCAAGAAATTTATTCTCTACTTTATTCAGTTTATAAATTTTATTGGCAGGAAATCTTCATGGAGTTTTAAAATTATTTTTTGTTTTTGTTTTTTTGAGACAGTGTTTCTTTGTGTAGCCCTGGCTATCCTGGAACTCACTCTGTAGACCAGGCTGGCCTTGAACTCAGAGATCCATCTGCCTCTGCTGCCTGAGAGCTGGGATTAAAAGTGCCTGCCACAGCCGGGCAGTGGTGGGGCACGCCTGTGATTCCAGCACTTGGGAGGCAGAGGCAGGCGGAGTTCGAGGCCAGCCTGGTCTACAGAGTGAGTTCCAGGACAGCCAGGGCTACACAGAGAAACCCTGTCTCAAAAAAAAAAAAAAAAAAAAAAAAAAAAAAGTGCCTGGTTCCATATTCACCTTTTTTAAAATAGTTGTGAGTAATATCTTTATAATTTCCCTTATTTTGCTTATATGATGTGTAATTTGTTTTTTTTTTAATTGTTTGTCCTCATATATTCTAGCTCCCTATGTAGCTGAGGGTGACCTTGAATTTCTGAACATCCTGCCTCTATATCACAAATGGTGGGATTATAGGTTGGACTTGTACTCTTTTGTGGATTATTTGTAATGTGTGTGCCTTGGACACATTGTGAAGGTCAGATGACCATTTGGAGTCTGTTCTGTTCTGCCATATGTATTTTTTTTTGTTGTTGTTGTTTTGTTTGTTTGTTTTTGTTTTTTCGAGACAGGGTTTCTCTGTGTAGCCCTGGCTGCCCTAGAACTCACTCTGTAGACCAGGCTGGCCTCGAACTCAGAAATCCGCCTGCCTCTGCCTCCCAAGTGCTGGGATTAAAGGCATGCGCCACCACTGCCTAGCTCTGCCATATGTATTGAATTCAGTGTTTCCGCTTGGAAGTGAGGCTCTTTACCAGCTAATCATCTCAGCAGCCCAAGAATACAAATTCTATTGTTATGATATATATATTATATATAATATACATTACATCTATCTATGTATATATATATATATATATATATATTACACAGATTTTAAGATATAAGGCTCAAATATCTCTCTTGATTCACTCAAAATTTTTTAAATTTTTACTTTTTTTTTTCTTTTTTCTTTTTCGAGACAGGGTTTCTCTGTGTAGCCCTGGCTGTCCTGGAACTCACTTTGTAGACCAGGCTAGCCTCGAACTCAGAAATCCGCCTGCCTCTGCCTCCCAAGTGCTGCGATTACAGGTGTGCGCCACCACCGCCCAGCTAATTTTTACTTATTTTTATTTTATGTGCATGGATGTCTTACCTGCATTCATGTGTGCATGGGGTTATCTGATTCCCTGGAACTAGAGTAGCAGACAGTTGTGAGTTGTCTTACGGGTGCTGGGAATTAAATCTGGGTCTTCTGGAAGAGAATCCAGTGCTCTTAACTGTTAAGCTATCTCTCCAGCCCTATGGTTTGCTCAGATTTAAAAAGCATATTGTAGAGGCTGGAGAGATGGTTCAGTGGTTAAGACTAGTTTTTGTTCTTGAAGACTCAGATTCAGTGCTCAGCACCCACATGTGCCAGTATTGACTCTAGTTCTAAGGGATCCAGTGCTTGCTTTCTGGCCCCATCACGTACTGCATATACATGCAGCACATACATACATGCAGGCAAAACACTCATACACATAACAGTACTTTTAAAGAAGCATATATATTCCATGATTGGTTACAGAAGTCTACAGATGTTAAACTGGTACTAGTCTTCGGCTTGGGAAGTGGCTCAGAGGGTGAGTGCACACTCTTCTTGGGAAGTGACTCAGAGGGTGAGTGCACACTCTTCTTGCACATGTCTTGAGTTTGGTTCCTAGCCATCTATGCTGAGTGACTCATAACTGCCTGTAACTTCAGCCCCGGGGGACTCTGACCTCTGAATACCTGCATTTGTGTGCATGTAGCCTCATACAGGCACACACTCATACACACATCTTGTAAGTTAGTATTTATTAGGTTGTGCACATGTATAATTCCAGCAGAAGTAGGAGAATCACTGCAGGTTCAAACCAGCTTGGTCTACACAGCAAGTTGCAAGACACCCTGCCTTCTGTCAGTTTTTCAGGTCTAATTATAGGCTTAAACCACCAGCCATGGCTTTCCCCTTGCCCCATCCATCAATCCATCTTCTCTTTCTCGTTCTCTTTCTCTTTCTCTTTCTCGTTCTCTTTTCTCTTTCTCCTCTCTTTCTCTTTCTCGTTCTCTTTTCTTCTCTTTCTCCTCTCTTTCTCTTTCTCTTTTTCTCTTTCTCTTTCTCTTTCTCTTTCTCTTTCTCTTTCTTTCTCTTTCTCTTTCTCTTTCTCTTTCTCTTTCTCTTTCTCTTTCTCTTTCTCTTTCTCCTCCTCTTTTCTCCTCTTTCTCCCCCTCTCCCTCTCCCTCCCTCCCTCCCTCCCTCCCTCCCTCCCTCCCCCCCTCCCTCCTCCCCCCCTGTCTCTCCAGGGTTTCTCGGTATAGCCCTGGCTGTCCTGGAACTCACCACAGGGTCTCATTGTTTAGTCCTGGCTGTCCTAGGACTCACTATGCAGCCCAGCTGAACTCTGCACCTCAAGTGGTGGAATTAAAGGCAAGTGCCACCATGTCAGCTTTTCTTTTTTTCTTTCCCCACTGACCCATCTTGCTTGCCCTTCCACTTTATTTGTTGAAACAGAGTCCACATGGGAGCCAAATAAAGAAACAAATTAATAGTGAAAAGTAAAAAACAAAATACTTCTTGAGTATGGCTGTATTGGGAAGCGTGGCAACAAGACCCAGCGGCACTCCTGAGCACACATCCCAAGTTTATCTTCAAGTTTCGATGTGAATTTTAGGTGTAAGTAGAGCGCCAGGAGTTACATGTCACAGGAAGAGGCAGGATGTGGTTCTGCCTGTCACTGACCTGTTGTCTTGGTTCTAGTCTGTCCAGAAAGATATCGCATTGGTCGTTAACTGAAGACAGGTTTCCCTGGGTGGCCCCAGGCTTCAGCCTTTTTCTTCCTTGAGCATGATGCTAGGGGAAACTGCAATTTCTTGCCGCATATCCTTTCAATAGTCCACTGGCCAAAGCAAGTTTTCTTCAGAATGCACTCATTCCTGCTGTGCAGGTCGCTCACATCTCTAAACCCACATCGTTTCTGGTAGACTGGCCAGGCACTGCCAGGATCTGCTTGTCTGTCCTCGGGCCCTGGGGTTAGGAAGCTTCCTTCCCTTATCTGGACACAGGGACCTGCCCTCACCTTTGTGGTTCTCTGACCTCTCTCTCCAGCCCTGGGAGGGTCCTTGTAAATTGCAGGAACTTCCGAAGACTTGTTAGTTGTATATTGCAGAGTCTTGCAAGCCATGGAGGACTGTTGCAATCAGAGGAGATTGCAGCCACCAGTCATTAAAGCTGGAGTTGAATTCCTGATCTTCCTGCCCTGGGGTGCTGGGGTTAACGGTGTGTGCCATCATGCCTTGTCAAGAAAAGTTTTTTTTTTGTTTTGTTTTGTTTTGTTTTTTTAGGAAGTAAAGATAGGCTTGCCAGGGTAAGGTTTTTTGCTTTTTGTTTTGTGTTTTTGAGACAGGGTTTCTCTGTGTAGCCCTGGCTGTCCTGGAACTTACTCTGTAGACCAGGTTGGCCTTGAACTCACAGAGATCTGCTTCTGAGTGCTGAGATTTCATTGTCCAGCGAGTAAGTTTTGTATGAACAGGTTAGTGGGGTTTGGAGGTGTAGTGCGACTTTTTGCTTTGTTACACAGGCCAGCCCTGAGCTGCTGCAGGGAAGCAGTTCCACCTCAGCTCCTCAGGCGTCTTAGACTGTGAGATGGGTCCCTAAAGGGGCTTCGTTTGGTATTCTTTTTCTTTTAACTTAATTCATGCATATGTTTTGCATATATATTAAGTGAACTGAGTGTGTGCGCCCCGTGTCAAAGTGTGGAAAGGGTGTGGAATGCTCTGGTCTGGACCTAAGAGAGCGCTGTAAGCTGCCACGTGGGTGCTGCGCGTGAGAGAGCAGGAAGCACAGCCGTGAACACTGAAATCACAGTCAGTTTTCACTTCTAACATACAACAAACACGAAAGAGAGTAGTGTTGAGTATTGAACCTAGAAAAAGTCCATCTTAAAAAACTTATTTTTATGTTATGTCTTTGAGTGTTTTGCCTACATGTATGTATGTGCACCACGCCCGAAGTGCCCACAAAGCTCAGAAGAGGGTATTGATCCCTGGAACTGTTATAAACCTCAGGGAGCTGCTCTGTGGGTGCTGGGATCAAACCCTGGTCCTCCGCAGAGCAGCTCTCCTAACTGTCAGGCTCCATTTCCAGCCCAGTAGTCTCGGTTTTCATAAATAAAAGGGTTTACCTAAGGTCAAAGGTTGGAGAGCTGAAGCTGGAAGGCTCGAAAGTGATGTGTGGTGGCCTGGGGAGGAGGGAAATGAGCTGTGGCTCCTGCTTGCCGGCCCAGCTTTGGGAAGTGCGTGTCATCTTTGGTTGCATAATGAACCTGAGGCCAGTCTAGTGTAGAGACATTGCCTACAACCACAAAAGCCTAGAAAATATGTAGAAGTGGATTGGATTGGTTCCAACATTTGGGATGCTGAGGTAGTAGGACTTCAAGTTGGAGGTCAGACAGGGCTACTAGAGAGACCCTATTCATAAGTCAGTAAATAAATTATCTAGCTTTGACTAGGTCCTCAGCCGACCTGCTGCTGCCCTTTCCTCCTAAATGCTGGGTTCACAGGCGTGCACTACTGCGTGCCGACCAATTAAAATAGCATCACACTGCCTTGTTCATCCAGGGAACTGAACACAGGTTGTGAGGCCTGAGAAAAAGCAACTGAGCCGTATTGCTAGCCCCAAAAGTGTTTGTATCTGTACTCAAGTTATCCAGGAGGCTGAGGTAGGTGGATTGCCAAGCTCAGGTTTTCAGGTCACCTCTTAACTTAGGCCTCATTTCAAAACTCTAAATAATATATAAATAAATGAAAATGCCTGACATAGTGGCTCAAGTTTGTAATCCCAGTACTTAGACAGATGAGGCAGGAGATTGACTGAGAGTGCAGCCAGCCTAAGCTACACTGGAATTGGGCTGTGTGTCTAGGACCTTGTGGTATGTGGAGTAGTTACCTATGTGGGAGAAGCATGTGTGAAGGTGGGGGTGCAGAGGTCAGAGGACACCGTGGGGGAGTCCCTGGAGAGGTCCTCCTCCTCAGGCTCAGGTCGCAGAGGACACGGTGGGGGAGTCCCTGGAGAGGTCCTCCTCCTCAGGCTCAGATGGGCAGGCTTGGTGGCAAGTACAAGCACTGAAAATTCTAAAACTCTGAACTTTAAAATCTGCCTTAGCAATATCTCACGGGTTCTGGTAAGCTGTGCATTTGATTTAGAAAATAATAGTATTAAAACATTATTAATATTTTTATTATTATTGAGGCTAATAATATAAAATAAATATATATTTAATAAATATTATAAAAATATTATAAAATAATAATATAAAATAATATTTTATTATTATACAGGCTCTTGCTATGTATACCTGCTTGGCCTGGAACTCACTATGAAGACCAGGTTGGTCTTAAACTCAGAGATCCACCTGCCCTGCCTTCCAAGGACTAGCTAGGATTAAAGCTGTGTGCTGTCATGTCTGGCTGGCTGTGTTGTTGTCCTTTGATTTAGTGTGTGCTGTGTGGAGCGTATGGAGGGCAAGGATGCTTATGGAAATCAGTTCTTCTCAAAGATAACCTCAGACCGAGGTAAAGCAGGCACCTACCTGCTGAGTCGTCTGCTGACGGTGGTCACGTGTATGTTGAATGTTTGCAGATGATGTCTAACAGTTTTTTTCTTTTCCTTTTTTTGATGACTTAGGAGGAGGCATCACCCTATTCTTTGGTCAACATCTGCCTGGATATCTTAATCGCAGAATTGGACAAATGGTGCTCTAAAAGACCTGATGGAACATTGTGTCTTCCAGAGCATTGGTATTTCCCTCATGAAATAGCTGATAAATTCCTTGAGAGGATGGCGTGGCAAGGTACTAAATATTCTCTAAAGCGTAGTCTTTTTAAAAATTTATTTATTATTATATGTAAGTACACCGTAGCTGTCTCTAGACACACCAGAAGAGGTCATTGGATCTCATTAAGGATGGCCGTGAGCCACCATGTTGCTGGGATTTGAACTCAGGACCTTTGGAAGAGCAGTCAGTGCTGAATTGGCCACCAAGTAAAGAATGCAGTGGCTCTGTTATAGAGGAAAAAGTGTTCCTCAGCACACCACTCTGGCTTTTGACATTCTTTCCCTCCCTCTTCTTCTTCCTTGTTCTATGAGTTTTGGAATGGGCAACAGAGAATACCCATTTAGGGCTCAGTGTATGGATGCCTGTGTGTATGCCTGCAGAAGACATCAGATCATCTTTTCTATTGTTTCCTTCCTTAGCTCCTTGAGACACAGTCTCTTACTAAGCCTGAAACTATACTGATAGCCAGGCAAGGCCTGGCAACCCCATCTCCACAATCATGCAGCACTGGTGTGATAGGCATGGTTGGTCATGCTGGGTTTTTTTTTTTTTTACTTGAGTTCTGGAGATTTGAACTCAGGTTTTAATGTTTGCATAGCAGGTGCTCATACACACTAAGCCATTTCCCAACTTCAACAGTCTGCAGCTCAGCAGTAATAAGCCTCAGCAAAGCTGACAGCCACACTGATTTACAAGGCAGTTTCACAGCGTTTCATGTCCAGTTAGCAAACTACAGCTGTACTTTCCCTACTATGCATAGCCTTTACCTCCCCAGCTTCTGACCAAACCGTACCAGAGATGGATTCCCTCTTGTGGCATGGACTTCCAGTCCAGCTGAGGAACTGTTGCTTAACCCTATAGCAGACTGGCCACTGTTGCACCAATGGCCAAGTCTTACCTGGCATCTCAGTAGTGTAGGATGCGTATTCCACAGCTGAGTAAGACTTGGTGACAGTTCTCCCCCAGTAGCCTGCTTAGCATCTTCCAGCACTGTATAAGGACTGGCAGCAGGGAGGACGATTTCAACTCAGATCCAACTTGATTAGTGTGTCTTCCAATCAGAGTGTATGGTGTCTTTAGCAGTAGAGGGCCCCCAACAACAGTGACAATAGCCAGCTAATCTCAGTGCTTTATTATTTGACAAATACCTTTATTTATAGTTCTTATTTTGATTATCTCAGTCTTTACAGGGCAGTCTAAGCTTTCAAAGCTATTCCTCCCTAATAGGTAAAGAAATGGAGCCATTGCCACTCTGTTGTCTTGGTCAGATTAACAGTCGTCCTCACTTCTGTAATGAGTTTGAGGCCACTCTGGGCTCTAAGATACTCTAGGGAAAACAAAACAAAACAGAAAAGAGACTAGCAAGAAACCATCCCCAGCCGTGCGTGGTGGCGCACGCCTGTAGTCCCAGCACTT
Organism: Apodemus agrarius; assembly: GCA_964023405.1. Taxonomy (NCBI): domain Eukaryota; kingdom Metazoa; phylum Chordata; class Mammalia; order Rodentia; family Muridae; genus Apodemus; species Apodemus agrarius. The sequence continues at coordinate 45,738,148 of OZ030009.1, forward strand.
GGGAGGCAGAGGCAAGCGGATTTCTGAGTTCGAGGCCAGCCTGGTCTACAGAGTGAGTTCTAGGACAGCCAGGACTACACAGAGAAACCCTGTCTCAAAAAAACCAAAAAACCAAAAAAAAAAAAAAAAAAAGTCCCCATCCATTCTCTGGCTTTTAACATTTTGTTGTATTCTCATTCTTTATTCTCTGTGAGTGTGAGCCCTTAAAGTTTCTTTGGGGCTAAAGATAGAGCTCAGCGGTGGAACATGTCTAGTCAGTTGCAGGACACAAAAAAAGCCCAGACTTGATGGCACAAGCCTGAGTCTAGCACGTAAGAACTGGAGGCAGGAGAATGAAAGTATTGGCCATCCTCAGCTTCATAAGGAGTCTGAGGCCAGTCTGGTTCTAGGATAATCTGTCTGGAGAAAGCAAAACAAAGAAGAGACCAACAAGAAGGCTCAGTGCGTCAGGGGAGTGACCGTTAGGCCCAATGGCCAAGCTTCTGTCCTGGGACCTCCCTGGTAGAGGGAGAGCCCTGAATTCCGAGTTGTCTTCTGTTCCACTCATGCACCATGGCATCTGTACACCATCTCTCCCAGTCAAATGCATACCTATTTAAAAATCAGAACAGCAGCAGGAAGCAGTGAGAGGGACTTAAAAGTTCTGTTTGATTCATTTTCTTACAGTAAAGATTTTGATTTTTTTTTTACATTCATTTTGTGTGTGTGTGTGTGTGTGTGTGTGTGTGTGTGTGTCTGTACACAACAGGAATGGAAGTCAGAGGGCAGTTTGCAAGGGTTCATTTTCTCCACCATGTGGGTTCCAGTGATCAAGCTAAGGTTGTCAGACTCTGCAGCAAGCTCTTTCATCTACTAGACCATTCCACTGGCCCTTGTAAATGTTTATCTTATTTGAGATAGGGTCTCTCCATGTACACTTGTTGCCCTGGAACTTGCTATGTAGTTTAGACTAGCCTCAAACATTATAGAGATCCTTGTGTCTCGAGGCATGTACCACCACACAAACTTACTTTCTTTTTTTTTTTTTTTTCCGATATAAGAACAAACTTATTCTCTTTGAAAAGAAGACTCCGTTTCCTCATCTAACAGTACTGAAATGGCTCCCCTGTAGAGATGGTGCAGAAAACAAATGAGATAAGCTAGTGGAGGGTTTAGGACAGCATCTGCACAGTCAGCAGGAGCCGTGGTCAGAAGGTGCTGGAAGCATCTGTCCTCCTCATTCACTGCGGTGCCAGTTCAGGAAAGGCATGAGATCTGGTTGTCATTGAACGTGGTTCTGCTTCTCTTGCAGGCAGGCTGACTGACAGGACAGCAAGCATTTTCCAAGGCCAGCAGATGAACCTGAAGCTGATAAGTATTCAGAGAGTTAAACTCTCCGCAGCAGCCTTCACCAAAGCCTTCTGCCATCACAAACTCATTGAAGTGGATGCCACGTCGGTGGACTCCGAGCTCCTGGCCCCAGACATCATCCATGCTCTCCAGAGCAGCGCCTGGATCCAGAAAAACCTTCAGTGTCTTATGTTAGACTCAGTTAGTATCCCTCCGAACTCTAGACTACCGGCCTTGAGTCAGTTCACTGGCCTTCACACTTTAAGCGTCGCCAATGTGTCCTTTTACAGTGAAGACCTAGTTAGCGTTTCTCAGTTACCGAACCTGGAAAGCTTGGATATCTCCAATACTCTGGTCACCAACATCTCTGCACTCCTCTGCTGTAAGAACCGGCTCAGATCTCTCACGATGCACTATCTGAAGTGCCTGACCATGAACAACCCACAGATTCTCACAGTTATCAGACAACTGAAATGCCTCCTTCACCTTGATATTTCTGATCATAGGCAGCTCAGATCAGACCTGGCTCTTTATCTGTTACAGCAGAAGGACATCCTGCCCAACCTCATATCCCTGGATATTTCAGGGGGCACTGACATCACTGATCAAGTTGTGGAATCCTTTCTGCAGCCTCGGCCTGCGATGCAGTTTGTGGGGCTATTGTATACAGATGCTGGTTATTCTGATTTCTTCATGGCAAGGCAAGGCTTGAAGGTTGGTTCTAACATATTTGTTTTATTTGTTCAGAGCATTATAGGTTCTTATACATTAGACTCAATATTGGGGGGGGGAGGAGTACTTCTATAAAATCCTCCGTGGGAATGGGGAGATGAGGGGTACCCCCTTGGTGGAGAACCCACAAACCTGCATGGTTTTATTAATTGCCCTTACATCTTGTATCAGCTTCCACCCCTCTGAGCTCTTTTGTTTTTGTTTTTGTTTTTCGAGACAGGGTTTCTCTGTGTAGTCTTGGCTGTCCTGGAACTCACTCTGTAGACCAGGCAGGCTGGCCTCGAACTCAGAAATCCACCTGCCTCTGCCTCCCAAGTGCTGGGATTAAAGGCATGTGCCACCACCGCCCGGCCTGAGCTCTTTTTTTATAGTGTACACAGTAGTGTTCCCTGGACTGTAGGAAGGGAGAGAATATGGTGATTTGGACTTGTTCTTTACTAACTGTGTGAGTGCTTCTAGTTTCTCCCTTGACAGAGGCGACTATTCCATCCAGATCTGCTTGTTGGACAGCCAATCGAGGCAGGGAATGTCATATTTAACAGCCATTAGAATTGGAGTAGCCCAGGGGAGAGTTTAAGTTTTTATGAGTGTAATTATTACTACAGGTATAATCATTTGCCCTACCATAATTTTCTTTTGGCTAACTAGTGAGCATAACTTCCAGGGCCTCCCAGATATCTTTTCCTAGAAGATTGGTAGCAATGTAGAAATTGAATTTTAAATTCTAGGTAGTTTATATAAAAGACACATAATCAAAGTATTTTATTTACAAGCTGTAAGCCTAGGTTGGGCAGGATTGAGCTATTCTAACTCACGTCCCAGCCATTTGTCCCTTGTCACTTGCTGTTTCTCCTGCTCAGGTGCTCATGGTCCATCGCTTCTCAGGGCAGCCTCCTCCTCTCTCCCTGTGCTTTCTCTTTCTCCTCTCTTCATTACCTTCAACCCCCACCCCGGAACTGAAAACTGCCTACCTCTATTTACTGTCCAATCATAGGCTTTTAGCCTTTTTCATTTGTTTGTTTTGTTTTTGTCTTTTTTTTTTTTTCCGAGACAGGGTTTCTCTGTGTAGCCCTGGATGTCCTGGAACTCACTCTGTAGACCAGGCTGGTCTTGAACTCAGAAATCCACATGCCTCTGCCTCCCAAGTGCTAGGATTAAAGTCATGCCACCACTGCCCGGCAGGCTTTAGCTTTTTACTGACCAGTTAACTTGGGGAGCAAAGTTCATACAAAAAACGCTGGTGTCCTCATTGGGGGCAGCCAGATCTTGGGTGCCATTATTTAGCATTTGAATGCATAGCCCCAAACCAACTCCCTGTAGCACCGTTGGCCTCTAGAAGGCCTCTCAGGCCTGTACACCCCTCACGGTCCTCCCATGGTAAGCTTGTGTGGTGGTGAAGGCATGGAGCGACCTTGAGAGCTCCTGGAAGCAAACTCTGCTCACCAGGCCTTCAGTTTTTTGCCAGTTGACAGAGTTCCCTTTTCAAAAGCACTTCCTTAGCTGAACACAAGCTAGAGTGTGTAAGACTGAGGCAGGTGGATTGTAAGTTTGCAATCAGTTTGGGGTATGTCTACAAAAGCATACTCTTGTCAGTTTAGTAGAGTCCTGAAATAATGATGTAGTGGTGGAGGCAAGAGAGATGTTTTGTAAGATCCTTTTTCTCCTATCCCCTGGCTTTTTGTTCTTTACTACCCAGGAATGTTGAAACCTTGATCACACCTAGTTTAAAAAAAAAAATCCTGGGCTGGAGAAATGGCTCAGCGGTTAAGAGCACTGACTGCTCTTCCAGAGGTTCTGAGTTCAATTCCCAGCAACCACATGGTGGCTCACAACCATCTGTAATGGGATCTGATACCCTCTTCTGGTGTGTCTGAAGACAACTACAGTGTACTCATAGACATAAAAAAATAAATAAATAAAATCTTGAAAAACAAATTCTCATTAGTTAGGCAGTGGTGGCTCATGCATTTAAATCCCAGCACTTGGGAGGCAGAGGCAGGTGGATCTCTGACTTTGAGGCCACTCTGGTCTACAAAAGGGGTTCTAGGATGCCAGGGCTGTATAGAGAAAACTGTCTCAAAAAAACAAGACAAAACAATAATTCCTTGTTGATTTTGTTTTGGAGAGAGGTTGTAGGAGAGGGTGTAGTAGAAGAAGGTGTGTTTGAAAGCCAGGAGAGCTCTGCTAGCTACAGTCTGCTTGAAATGGAGTATTGAAAGCACATTACCCTGTACTAACAAGCAAGGGTTGGAGCATGTGAGAGCGGGGTGGAACACTGAGCGAGAGCATGGTCCTTTCCTGTATCGTCTAGTCTGACCAGATGTTTTCTCCTATGTGAGTACTCAGCCTCCTGATAGGTCTCCGTCCTGACTGTTGATTGTCGAAACTTTGCACATTGCTGTACTGTACGCCGGGCTTCACACTTGCTAGGCAAGTGGTTTACCACTAATGTAAGTCTCCAAACCACAGCCTGTTGAGGTTTTGTGGGGTTTAACTTTTTTTTCCCCTTGATTCAGACAGGGTTGCTTACATACAACCTGGCTGGCCTCATGTTTTGAGACAGTTCTCTTACCTCTGCCCTCCAAGTGCTGGGATCCCTCTTCTGGTGTGTCTGAAGGCAGCTACAGTGTGCTCATAGACATAAAAAAATAAATAAAATCTTGGAAAAAAAAAATCTCATTAGCTAGGCGCTACTGGTGGTGGCGGCTAATGGCGCTCTTAATCCCAGCACTTGGGAGGCAGAGGCAGAGGCACACCACCCGCTTAGTTTTAACTGGATTATAGTTGCAGGGAGATGTGTATGATTCCAGCATCAGCGCCTGCTTGCTTTTTTACTATCTTGAGCTCCACATTGGATTCATTGGATAAATCTGTAAGAGGAAGGGTGGAAGAACACAGGATTTGTTTTGAATGTTGGCAGGACCCAGATGCTGTGCGAGGAGGTGAAATGTACTGTATCTCCGTGTTCTTTAGGTTGCCGGAGGAGCCAACATGAGTCAGATTTCTGAAGCACTGAGTCGGTACAGGAACAGGTCCTGTTTTGTGAAGGAAGCTCTCTACAGACTCTTCACGGAAACACTTTCCCTGCGTGCCATCCTGCCCACCATGCTGAAGGTACCTTAGATTTTATCATCCTCTACTTGGGCAACTGAAAATTGTTTACCAGCAGTCAGGGTGGCCCACAGCTTTCATTATAGAGGCAGCTGAAGAACAGGTCAGTCTGAGTTCCGGGGCCAGCCTGGTCTACATATTGATTCCAGGCCAGCTAATGCTAAATAGTGAGACTGTCTCAAAAGACAAAAATGTTGTTTATTGAACACTACAGTAATTCATTTTGTTTTGTTTTTGTTCTTGATACAGTTTTTCTGTGTAGTCCCAGCTGGTCCTACTCCTTAATAGTGGGCTAAGTGTCCTCATCAAGATAGCCTGGTGAACCAGAACCATATGGGAATAGAACAAAAGAAAGACGAATACTACGTAATACTAGAGTTAATCATTCAATCTTGGTTTGAGCGAATGAGTCTGTAAGAGATCAATTTCCTTCTTTTTTTTTTTTCCGTTTTGTTTTTTGTTTTTGTTTTTTTCAAGACAGGGTTTCTCTGTGTAGCTCTGGCTGTCCTGGAACTCACTCTGTAGATCAGGCTGGCCTCGAACTCAGAAATTCACCTGCCTCTGCCTCCCAAGTGCTGGGATTAAAGGCATGCACCTCCACCACCCGGCACTCCTTTCTTTTTTAAGTCAGGGCCTCAGTATGTATCCCTGGCTGTCTTGGAACTCACTATGTAGACCAGGCTAACTTCAAACACACAGATCTACCTCTTTGTGACTTCTGAGTGCTGGCGTTAAAGGTATGTGCTGTGTCACCTAATTTTTAAATCGACTTTGATTCCAAGTGCTTATGATTTGGTCTGAGGCAGGCAGGTAAGAGGAGCATTGTTACATCCCAGTGTTATATTTTCTACTTTTAAATTCTCCTCTCGGTAACTCATCCTGTGCTTTTGTCTGTCTTGTGATTATCTTGTTTTTTAAATTTTTATATTTTGCTTTCCTTTCCTGCCTCCATCTCTTGTCTAATGTGCTTAGTGAGTGAGGTCTTCCAGCGTTGCCTGCCGCCCCACTTCCACAGCCCCCTTCATTTGTACCTCTGCCGCTTTTCTCAGTTTCATGTCTGGCATCCCTCAGTGTTAACTTAGGATGTGTTCTAAGGGATTAAGCATAATCTGATTCACTGTAGAACATGCCTGAGTCCTAGCTCTTAAAAGGCTGAGGCAGGAGGATTGCTGAGTTCAAGGTCAGCCTACCTCCACAGTGAGACCCCCATTGTGAAATATCCCCCAAATGACATGATATTTGTGTCTGGCAGTGATTGTCACAGTAGCTTGGGTGATGCTCAGGAAATGATCATATATATTTCATGTTATAGATGAGAAATAAAGGTCCAGAGTCATCCAGCTAGTTAATGGCTACATCTGGACTCCGAAGCCATTGCTGCAATTCCTCAGTGTCCTACAGAATGAGTGCTAGGTATAGGAAAAGTCTGATATTAGTCTAATGAAGCAAATAACTTGCACCAACCAAAATAGACTGAATTGTTAATGGTGTTGCACGTAACCACAAGCTTTTCCATCTGTACCCTAGTACCCGAATAATTACTCAGAGGCTTTTTTATTATAAATGCCTGGGCCTTAAGCTAGGCTTGCTCCTGACTAGCTCATAACTCAATTATTCTATTTATTCTATTCTATGTCTACCACATGGCTAGTTACATCTTCTGTTTCATGTCTGACTTCTTCCATCTGACTTTCGATTCCCTGTGGCAAATCTTACCATGCCTATTTCCCATCATTCCTTCCCCTCTCTTCTCTCTCTCTCTCTCTCTCTCTCTCTCTCTCTCTCTCTCTCTCTCTCTCTGATGGATGTACTGCCTTCTAATCCTGCCTCAGATTATTTTATTGACAGGTGATGCTTCCACACTGTACACAAGAGATTATCCCTACATCTCCCCCTTTTATTCCAATAAAAGCCTTTCTCTAACATCAATAAACTATATACAATAAGAGCAATTAGAAAAACTCTCAGGTAAGATATGCCAGTAATGTATTTTATGCCACAATGTTTAAAATAATCTCATATTCTGATGTATAAATATGTTGATGTATCATCAGCTTCAATCTCTAAAGGCATCTCCAAGACAGCCACCATCTCTAATAAGTGTGTAATCTTGGAATCATTCCTTTCAGAATTCAAGGCAGAAGCCCCTTGGAATTCTGCATCACCTGTATGGTGTATTAACACATGTACATATTTTAAATTTTCAGATTCTATAAAATGAAACATATTCTGTGATACTGTTCTAAGGTGACTTCATTAAAAATAATCTGTATTCTTAATTCAGCATAAGTCTTTTTCATCTAGGATTTTAATAGACTATCATTCTGTAATTTCATCATAAGGTGGCCCTGTAGGTTTTAGATCAGATTCCTCTGAAATTTCTTCGATTCATAGGATTGTCTAAATTTTGTTCTATTCATAACGACTTTTTTCAGTCATTTCCTTATCTAAGTCTTTTTCTTCTGATCTCTCTTAAAAGGGACATAAAATTGTAATTGTTACTAAAACCAAAAATTATTTGTATGTTGATAAGTGAGACAGTGGTGTGTGATCCAGATGCATCGTGTCATTGCATTTCCATTTTTTAGCATAGAAAATATTTTTCTTTTTAATCTCTAACTCTCTCCTTCAGGACTTCCCAAGTATCTTCCCGAGTCTGTTGGCTTTTCGCCCCTCCTCCCACCCTCACTGAGAGCTCCACCCGTCTGAAGCTGGAGCCTGCCAAGTCTCACTGCTGCTCAGCTATCAAGCTGTGCTGGCTGCAGGCTCCTGGCTCTGTCCCTCTCGGCTCAGTCCCTCTCTCTACCAGACTCTTGCCTGTTGCAGACTTTCACCCATGAGCACCAGTGTAGACGCAGGCCTCATGCCCTGCCGTGCTGGCTGGGCCTGTTCTCTGACCTTCGCCCACTCTGGGAAGGAGCCTCCTGGCTGCAGCGAGCTGCCACCTGTTCTGGCTCCAGGTCATCGCTGGCTTTTCTCATGGGCTCAGACTGCTCAGTCCCTGCGCCTGTGACTTACACCAAGGCCCTAGAGTCGAATCCCACTAAAAACAAATTTATCTTCAGCTTGTGGCTATAGGAATGAGGAATCATCCATTGAATCTGCCAGTGCAGTTCACAGCCAGTGCTTGTGCTCTCAACCTGACACAGCAGGGCCTGGCTAGGGGAATGCCTGTGCGCCTGTTGTCAGAGATCACCTGTCTACTTTTCAGAGCAACGAAAAACTTTCCCTGCTACCAACAGGTAATTTGAATTAAATATTTGACTGATTTTTAACTATGGAACACATTTGTGAAAATATCTATTATTACATATGTATATGTAAAATACGTTTTTAAGGATAAAATAGGACTTAATGTTATAGAAAGAAGTAGAAATACGGGTAAGAAATGAAGCTAAGAAGGTTTGGCAGTGCATGATTTCAATCCCAATACCTGAGAGGCAGAGGCAGGCAGGCTTCTGAGTTTGAGGACAGCCAGGGCTACACAAAGAAACCCTGTCTCAGAACCAAAAATATTAAAATAAAGACAAAAACATTTGCTAAGAAACATCTTTTTTTTTTTTTTTTTTTTTTTTTGTCTCGAGACAGGGTTTCTGTGGGTAGTCCTGGCTATCCTGGAACTCTGTAGACCAGGCTGGCCTCGAACTCAGAAATCCGCCTGCCTCTGCCTCCCAAGTGCTGGGATTACAGGCGTGCGCCGCCACTGCCTGGCCACGCCCGGCTTTAAGAAACATCTTTTAACACATCAGGGAGGGGTGATGTGCTCACCTACAGCCCAGCACGTGGGAGGAGGAGCTGGATGTTCAGATGTTCAGCTCAGGGTCAGCCAGGGCTACATAAGGTCCTCTCTGTAACAAAAACCCCAGGGGGAGAAAAAGGAAGTTGAGTTGGGGCCAACCAGATGGCTTAGGAGGTAAAAGGGCCAAACCTTGAGACTCACATGATGGAAAATCAACATGACCTTCCATACGTGGTTTCCTGTACATATAGACCTATATACCTACACACACAAAAGTTAATGTATCTTTTAAAAATAGGAGTTGGTCTTAAAGAGTCTTTATTCCTGTATGACAACAATCAATTGTAAGAGAAATTTAAAATCTTGGAGAAGACTACATAAATAATGAGTTCTCAAGCTCATTGGTCATCAGGTGCTGGTGTGTGTGCATACATTTGTGTTTTACTTGCATGTACATCTGTGTGTGTGTGAGGATGTCAGATCTTGGAGTTACAGACAGTTGTGAGCTGCCATCTGGGTGCTGAGAATTGATCCCTGGTCCTCTGAAAGAGCATTCAGTGCTCTCTTAACCACTGAGTCATCTCTTCAGCCCCCAGCCACATGTCTTAACCTGCTTTTGAAATGGAGTATGACATTTGCTTATGAATGTTTGTCCTTTGTTCCCTACAAGCTACAGAAGAATTGCCTTCTCTCCTTGACCAGTTCCAGGATTCTTATAGATGTTCCTTTTGACAGGCAAGTAAAGACATCTGACTGAGTTCAGGCCAGCTCACTTGGTGCAGTGCTGGCTTTTGATAGTGTAATAGGGGCCTGCCTGGTTAAGGCTGAGGTAAGGTGCTGGGGGGGTCTTCTTGAGCCTCTTTCACAGAGGGATTGGTGGCATCCTAGTTACACAAATCGAAGGGATTCCGGTGGGAATGGGAAACACCAAGCTCCTCCTAGCCCCTTTGCACAGCACTTCCTCTTCTGTAAAAGTAATATCTCTTTAAGAGGATTAGCTAGGACTATAACAGTGCTTTAAAGTACTGTAGAAAAAGCCGGGCGTGGTGGCGCACGCCTGTAATCCCAGCACTCTGGGAGGCAGAGGCAGGTGGATTTCTGAGTTCGAGGCCCAACCTGGTCTACAGAGTGAGTTCCAGGACAGCCAGGGCTACACAGAGAAACCCTGTCTGGGGGGGGGGGGGGAAGGTACTGTAGAAAACTTTCTACTTTCTAATTTTTTAAATTATTCACTTTTTTTTTTTTTTTTGAGAGAGTTCTTCCAGATGTTACGTAGCTATTTCTATTGAGGCTTTTGGAATCCTCCAAATACATGAACTTAAACATTTGAGGGATGTTGTCAAAGGGCAGTGTTGCAGGAAATATGAAAAAGAACGGTAATTCCCTCCCTACACCTGGCCACCCATGGCTAGCCCAAGCAGCACCTCAGTCTTCCCAGCTCCGGTTCGCTTCCCTCAGGGCTGTTTGTCTCCTGAACCGTTTACCCCCAGTGGCTAGTTGTCACAAATCCCTTAACCCAGGAAATTAAAACTCTAGAAGCTTATAATTAGATTTGTGTTATCAATAAATTCTCAATTCACAAGATGTCCACACAATAATTTCAGAGCCAATTGATAATGATACAAGCTGCCCACCTAGATTAGACAAGTAACCCCAGTTATTCTACCCTTTATGATCGCGTGGAATCTGAATCATCCTGTCTGTCCTCCTTCCTGCTTCCTTCTCTCTCTCTCCTATGGCCCTCCATGTCTCTGCAACTCTTAGCCCTGCCTCCCTTTTCCCTGTCCAATCACAGGCCTCCTGCTGCACTAATATTTAAATTAATTAGACAGGGAAAATCCTGCCACCGGGCAGAGCAGTGAAGCCTAAGCTGTGCGGGCTGATGGAGTGAGCTGCTGAAGATGGCTAATTTTGTTCCTTTTGGTGATATTTACAATTCAGCTTACAAAGCACAGATTGCTTTGTTTTCCTCCAGTCTTGAAGTATAGAATCCCCCCAAAATGAACTTTTTCTGGACTGCCCATCCCATATTTTCTTCACATTCTTACAGGAATGCACTTCTCTTGGGCTCTATCTGAAATGTTCTTATTTTCATTGCTACGGCTTTAGACATCGTTACACTCATTCATTCATTCATTCATTCATTTATGGTTTTTCAAGACAGGGTTTCTCTGTGTAGCCCTGGCTGTCCTGGAACTCACTCTGTAGACCAGGCTGGCCTCGAACTCAGAAATCCACCTGCCTCTGCCTCCCAAGTGCTGGGATTAAAGGCGTGTGCCACCACCGCCTTTTTTAATTTTAATTTTTAAAAATTTTTTTTAGCCTATGTTGTACACAGTGCTGGATTTCATCATGGTGTTTTCATACCTGTGTAATGTATTTCAGTCGTATTCATTTCCCATTGCGCTCTTTTTCCCTTCCAGCCTGAGCCTCTTCCTCTTCACAACTAGTCAGTCACCCTTCTGCCCTCCGTGTCTTTGTGTCAACCAGTTAGTTTGATTTGATTAGGAATACGTACAGGAAAATGGGTGAGGGATTTATTAATAAGGAGGGGCATGGGCAACTTAGCAGAGGCCACACCACTGAAGAAAGTATCCTTCCCTCGGCCATAAGCCATTCACTGGATAGGTTCTAAGGGATGGGGCCTTTGAGGCCCTTGTCTGTGCTTCTAAAGGTGGGTGGATTCTGGGGAGAAGCTGGGCCTCAGGGGCCCTCTGCTGGCAGTCTTTAACTCTCTTCATGCAGAGTCTTTGAAAAGAGAATACAGGATTTATTTTCACTTGTTATTGATAATTTTGTGAACTTTGCCTAGTTGTGAGAAAAATATGTTGTGCCTTTCAGCTTTGATGCTGCCAAGCTTGTTCTGAGGTGGGTGTGCCAGCGTGAGAACCCCAAGATGCAAACAGTGGCCGTGAACATCTCCTCCATCCTCGCCCTGAAGGTAGACGCTTGCTCGCTGCTCGCCCAGTCACCGTTTCCACCCTTCCAGGCTTGGGAGGACCTTGGCATTCACTTGGGCCTTCTGTTTGCTTTCAGCTCTTACCGGAGGAAATGGAACAGCTGCAGGAAGAGCTCATTGTGGCAGTCAAGGTGAGCTGCTGAGCTGGTGATCCACCCCACTCCTTCCCCCTGCTGCTGGGGATTGATCCCGGGAGCTGGGTGTGGACCCCACTCCTTCCCTCCCTGATGCTGGGGATTGATCCCGGGAGCTGGGTGTGGACCCCACTCCTTCCCTCCCTGGCTAGGTATGGTAGTGCACAACTTTAATCCAGCACTGGAGGCCAGAAATGGGATTCTTTGCAAGCTTAAGGCCACCCTGGTCTACATAGTGAGTTCTAGGACAGCTAGGGCTACCTGTGAGACCCCGTGTCAAAACAAAATACGAGATTTATTTTATGTGTGTCTGGGACAGGTGTTTGTGGCCAGGCTGGGGCTAGAACTGAAAGGCTTCACGAGTACGCTCGTGCTGCAAGTCCTCTATGAACCCCGCTCTATTGCTCGCGTCCACTTTTAGGATTTCCTTTCCATTCTTACACAGAAGTAAGTTGGTTTAACTCTGTCTCTTTGGCTTTTAGGAACTTCTAACAATTATCAGACAAAAGATGGCTGAGAATTTAGATGATGTCACCTTGTTTACTCTGAAAGCACTTTGGAATCTTACAGATGAGTGTCCATTGACCTGCAAGTACTTTGTTGAAAATGAAGGATTAGCTACCATCATCCAAGTCTTAGAGGTAGGAAGGTGGAATTGAGCTGTGATAGAAAGTCCTTTTCTTCATGATACAGTAACCCAAGTGTTCTTTTTTACAGACATTTTCAGTGTCTGCGATACAAAGCAAAGTACTTGGTCTTTTGGTAAGGTGAATTGTTTGAATTAATTTTAATTAAAACTAATACTTATACAGCATCTACTTTGTGCTGGGCACTGCTATAATCATAGGTATAAATGCATAGATTCATTTAATTTCCATTAAATTCTGAGCAAACAGAACCCTCGTACAGTAATTCTATTGCTGTGAACAACCTACATCTTAGTGGCTTAAAATATTAGCTATTTGGGGCTAGAGAGATGGCTTAGTGATTAAGAGTACTGGGCTCTTCTGAAGGGCCTGTGTTTGATTTCTAGCACTCATATAGCAGCTCACAATGATGTAATTCCAGTACTAGGGGATCCAGTGTCCTCTCCTGGCCTCTGTGGGCACTGCATGCACATGCTATACAGACATACTCAAAATCAAAAGTTAAAAATAATGGTAGCTTTCGTATTTATTGGAGACTCTGTAGATGGTGGGTATTGTACCCAGCTGTAATTCCAGTTCCAGGGAGGCCAACAGGTTTGAGGCCAGGCCAGTTACATAGGAAGGTGCTGACTCAGACATCCAAACCAAGGGAGAGACCAGGAAGCAGCTTAGCTGGCAGGCTGCACGCCATGCAAGTACAAGAACCTGAAGGCGAATCCCAGCACCCATGCCAAGCGCTGGATGTGGTCTGTAATCCTGGCACTGGGGACACAGCGATAGGAGGGAAAATAAAATAAAATAAAAACAAGGCTCACAGCCCAGCCTGTCTAGCCAAATCTTTGCACTCCAGGTTCAGTGAGGAATCTTGTGTGAATAAGAAGAGCAATTGAGGGAGACAGCATATGTTGACCTCTGGCTTCTGGCTTCCACACATATGTGCACTCATACACACGTGTGTATACACACACACACACACACACACACACACACACACCCCTACCTCTACCCTCAAGAACATGTGGGCCTGTAATTTGAGCTCAGCTGGTGTCTATGGTTGTGCTGGTCCTGAAGGAAAGATTTGTGTGGCCGTAGGCTGAAATATCTAGGATGATCTGATCCTGCGGTCAGAGAGTTGACTCTGTGATCTGCAGAGTCTTGTGGTTTACAGTAATCTTGGACTGGCAATGGAAGGCAAGTCCCCACCTACCAGAACCTTCTAGATTTTGCTAATATCAGTCAGAGCAGTTGATAAAATCAAGCTGAGATTAAAGTCATTTCTCATGAGAGAAACAACAGAATCCCACTCCTAAGGAATATCAGGGAAAAAAAATTTCAATGCTAAGCAAAATTGTGTGTTCTGACTGCACTCTGTCTACAGTGTTGCAGGCAGGAACCGTTGTGTTGTCTTGTTGGTAAGAGGCAGAATGAAAAGCAAACTCAGGCGGCCTGGCTCCAGACCTTCCAGTAGGAACCAGCCGATTGTCAGGGCAGTTAAGTTTTCAGAAACTTCTAAACTTATATGTCCATACTGCCTCTTGATCAAGATATTCCACAGTTAGAAACTCGCTTACAGGAGTGGCTAAAAGAGTTGGGAATGTGGAGAAAATGTGGAAAAAGGAAAAACAGTACAAAATAATCTCAGAAAGTTGAACAGGAGCCTTGTATATCTTAGATGGAAAACATCTGCTAGTATAAGTCTTTTTTTGTCCTTCTGGGACCCTGGTAGATTGCTAAAGACGTACAAAAGCATTTGATAATGTTATGCTAATGGAACTTATGTCTCTTGTTGGAACTAATGTGTTATTATCAAGTGGCTCAGCTGGTTGAGGAAAGACTGAGTAGCCTGGATCTCAGAAACAGGCCAGTTGCTGCCCCAGACTGTAGTGTCTGGCCCTGAGGACTGAAGGAGTTGGAGTGCTAACTTTACTTTTTATAATGATTCACTTCACCCCTGCAGGCCTTCGCGCTTCTGAATACAGAGCACCTCGTGAGTGAGGCTTCCTGAGTTTAGATCATCTTCATGCAACCTCTCCTCCAGGATGAGCCTGGCCTTCTACTTTCTTCCTCCCCCCTCCCCCCCAAACAGGGTTTCTCTGTGTAGCCCTGGCTGTCCTGGAACTCACTCTGTAGACCAGGCTGGCCTCAAACTAAGAAATCCGCCTGCCTCTGCCTCCCAAGTGCTGGGACTAAAGGCATCTGCCATCTCTGGAGCCTCTGGATAAGGATGTGACCATGAGAGACCTCATTGTAGAGACCCAAGCTAAGTCATGCCCTGTCTCTTGCCCTACTGGAGCTGTGAGGTGGTAAAAACATTATTTTAAGCCAGTAAGCTTGTGGTAATTTATTACACAGCAAAGAAAATGAATGTAATCTGTTAAAGCCAACAGAACAGTTTTCATTGTTAAATTGAACATAACATTGAATTAACCCCAGCAATGTTAAACATCTGGTTAGGGCTAGAATTGAGCTCCGAGTTCAAGCAGTCACTAACAATGCAAACCTGACAAGTCCGTCTTGCTATCTTGTCACGTTTCTTTGCAGGATTGGACATTAACTGAGAGATAATACAGACAAAGTTATTCTTTCTCTCATACTGTGCCTAGCACTTAGTAAGTGCTCTACTCTGCGCTTTGCTATTAATGATCATGGCCATCAGGACAGGGTGGGATTTGGGTAATAGGCCAAGTTGGGAGGGAGGGAGCAGGGGTAAGTGCTGGGACTCCTGTGTGTAAAGGGAACAGTCGTGAAGCTGCTAGTTCCTCATCCTTTCCTGTCCTCTGCTCTGCCCTGAAGAACAATGTGGCTGAGGTCAGAGCGCTCTGTCCTCCGATGGTGACAGAAGAACACTTGATGGAACACGTCGTCAGATTGCTCCGCAGCAGCAACCTAGAAGTGAGCTTCCTGGCTGCAGGCGTCCTCGCCCACCTGACCTGCGACAGGCAGCACTGGCTCTCCCGTGACCTGCAAAGGACTGATCTTCTCCAGGACTTGGTACAAGAATCATTCCTTACAAAATCCAGGGTCATTTCTTTCTTAGACAACTTATTTTTCTTGATCATGAGTTTTAGAAAAATTCTTCATCTAATGAATTTTGCCTCTTATCCCATCAAATGTTATTGACAATAGTTTCTTGGTTTATCTATTTGGATTTTGTTATTATTTTTAAAAATATTTATTTATTTAATGTATATGAGTACACTGTTGCTGTCTTCAGACACACAAGAAGAGGACATTGGTTCCCATTATAGATGGTTGTGAGCCACCATATGGTTGTAGTTGCTGGGAATTGAACTCAGGACCTCTGGAAGAGCAGTCAGTGCTCTTAACCCCTGAGCCACCTCTCCAGACCCTGTTGTTTATTTTTGAAGTAAGTTTCTTTGTGTAGCTTAGATTCTGCTTAGATGCATGGTGATTCTCCGTGTTGGAGTTGCAGGCAGACATGAACTGCCCAGAGTGCTGCTGGGAACCAATCTTGGGTCCTCTACAAAAACAACAAGTGCTCTTTTAAATGCTGAGCCATTTCTCTAGTACCTAAATATTTATATTTCCTGGGAGCCGATGAGACTTGTGATGAGTGGAGTGTATCGGCTGGGCCTCAGGTTGGAGAGGTGTGGATTAGGTGTCTTTCCGCAGAACTTACACAGAGAAGAATCTGCTGTTTGCACGGAAACAGCACAGAAAGGCTCAGAAGGTCCACTGAAAGAAGACAGTAGGGACAGGCCTGCCTCAGCAGGGAGCATTTAGGTGTCCTGTTTAGTATGATTCTCCCACCTCCAATTGCTCATCAGGTGACCCTGGCCAGAATCTTTTTGGGAAGGTCAGTAGAAATCTAAGCCAATCATTTGAGCCTTTCAGCCAGATTTCTGGTGGTTTGGCTGTGTTTATTCAAACATGGTGTCACTCTGCAGCCTGGGCTGACCTGGGACTCCTGGCAGTCCTATTTTCCTACCCTAGAATAATTAAGGAGACTGGTTGGTGGTGGCACATAACCTTAATCCCAGCACTTGGGAGGCAGAGGTAGGCAGATCTCTCTGAGTCTGAGACCAGCCTAGTCTACAGAGTGAGTTCTAGGACAGCCAGGGAAATCCTGTCTTGAAAAACAAAACAAAAAGATGTAAGGAATGCGTATAAATGCACAGTCAATGACTAGCTCTAAAAGGGGGGGGGGTGTCTTTGCTTTGTTTAAAAGATTCTTAGTTTTTAATATTTATTTTATGTGTATGGATGTTTTGCCTACATGTGTATCTCTGTACCATGTATGCAGTGTCTGTAAAGGCCAGAAGAGGGCATCAGAGTGCCTGGGAATGGAGTTACAGATGGTTGTGAGTCACAGTATGGGTGCTGGGTGTTGAGTTCAGGTCCTCTGGAAGAGCAGCCCCACTGAGCCATCTCTCCAGCTCTGCTTTTTTTTTTTTTTTTTTTTTTTAAGTATATTAGTGTTTGCCTGTACATGTCTGCCTATTTGTACATCACACATGTATCTGGTGCCCTTGGAGGCCAAAAGATGTAGATTACCTGGAACTGGAGTTTCAGATGCTTGTGAGCAACCATGTGGGTTGTTCTGGAGACAACCTGGGTCTTCTGCAAACTCAGCAGGTGCTTACCGGCTGAATCATCTTCCTACCTCCTCATTTCTTTACTTTTCTCAGTACTAGACGCTGCTTGATCTCAAGGCTTCACAAACTAGGTAAACACTGTGTCGCTGAGAACTTACAGCCCAGCCTTTCCCTGTAATTTTTTTTTCCAAATAAAGTTCATAAAGAAAGAAAGAAAAAAAAAAAAGGAAGCCGGGTGTGGTGGCGCACACCTGTAATCCCAGCACTTGGGAGGCAGAGGCAGGCGGATTTCTGAGTTCAAGGCCAGCCTGGTCTACCGAGTGAGTCCCAGGACAGCCAAGGCTACAGAGAAACCCTGTCTCAAAAAAAAAAAAAAAAAGTTCATAAAGCCTATCTAGTTGATTTGGCAAAATGGTATATTTAAGTTTTTAAAAATCAGTCCTATTTAAAAAGTGTTCAAATATGTATAATTAGAAGTAAAATTAAATAGCCTATTGTGATTATTTTTAAGTACTAGAATTAAACAACAGCACACACTACTCTTGGTTTCTCCCCCTTTCTCTTTTGGAGTATAGCACTTAACCATGCAGACGTGGCCAAGTTCACGGTGTGACATGTCAGCCCTGGTGACCTACAGGTAATTTTAACGTATTTAGTCTTCAGTCTTTGTGTGCTCTGCAGTGCTGCAGTGCTGAGGTCTTACCCCACTTGGCCTTGAGTTCACATTCTGTGGTTCCTCTTGGCAAATCCTAAAAGCTTTAAGACTCAGTTTTCCTTATGAAGGGAGAAGGCGTGCAGTTGTTCCTCCCTGTCTTAGTTATGGTTTCTATTGCTGTGAGGAAAACACCGCCACCAAAAAGCAGGTTGGGGAGGAAAGAGTTTATTTGGCTTATTACACTTCTAAATTGCTGTTCATCATGGAAGGAAGCCAGGACAGGAACTCCAGTAGGCCAGGATCCGGGAGACAGAAGCTGATGCAGAGGCCATGGAGGGTGCTGCTTACTGGCCTCCCTGTAGCTTGCTCAGCTGAGTCCTAGACTACCAGCCCAGGGATGGCACCAGCCACAAGGGGATGGGCCCTCCCCTGATCCCACTGATCCCAGCCAGATCTCATGGAGGCATTTTCTCAACTGAGACTCTTTGCTCTCTGATGACTCTAGCTTATGTCAAATTGACACACAGAACTAGCCAGTACATCCCCTATATAGACTGCATAGTACATCTCTGTCTCTGCAGAACAGACATTGTAGGGAAAATACTGAAACCTTTTCTATCCTGGAGTCCTAATTTGACATCTTTGTATCTCTGTAGATCTTTCAAAGCATTTTCCCCACTTCTTGTCAGCTTCTCTCAGCCAGAAGTTCAGCGCTGGGCACTGTGGGCCATACATCATGTTTGCAGTAAAAACCGTATGTATTCAGTGTGTGTGTGTGTGTGTGTGTGCGCGCGCGCGCGCGCGCGCGCAGAACAGGGGCTTTCCAGCTACTATCCTGATTAGTGAATGAGCTTAGACTTGATTTTAAGAATGTGTTCTACCTAACAAATAAGCAGAAAAGCAAAGCCAGGCGGTGGGTGGTGGCATACACCTTTAATTTCAGCACTTAGGAGGCAGAGGTGGGTGGATCTCTTCTGAGTGTGAGGCTGGAGTGGTCTACACAGTAATTTCTAGGAAAGTCGGGGCTACACAGGGAAACTCCAAAACAAAACTAAACAAAAGAAAAAAGAAAGAAAGGAAAGAAAATCTTTCTGGGTCAAGGAAGACAACTACTCAGTGGGTAAAAGCACTTGCTGAACAATCTTACAACCTGAGTTGGATCCCCAGAGCCCACCTGTCTAGGTCTCTTACTGTTCTGTTGCTGGGAAGAGACACCCTTGTAAGAGAAAGCATTTAACTGGAGGCTTGCTTACAGTCTTAGAGGGTTAGTCCATGACCATCATGGCAGAAAGCAGATAGGCATGGTGATGGAGCAGTAGCTAAGAGCTTTACATGCATTCAGTTGAACATTAAGAATATTTATGGGGCAGTGGTGGCACACGCCTTTAATCCCAGCACTTGGAAGGCAGAGGCAGGTGGATTTCTGAGTTCGAGGCCAGCCTGGTCTACAGAGTGAGTTCCAGGACAGCCAGGACTATACAGAGAAACCCTGTCTCAAAAAAACAAAAAAAACAAAACAAAAAAAAATTTATGTACATGTGTGTACCACATGCATGCAGGATCCTATGGAGGCAGAAAGAGGGTGCTGGATTCCTGGAACTAGAGTTACAATGGTTGTGAACTGGTTAAGCTGGTGGCGTGACCATTCCACAGTGTGTTCAAGGGGAGAGCTCTATTGTAGATATAAGAGCAAGAACAGCCAGAGGCATCTGGATGAGTCTAGAGCAGAGAGAAAGAAGTAGACTGGGCATGCCCAGCAGACTGGACATGGTCAGGGCTATCTGAGAGTCGCGGTCCTTGTAAGGAGAATCTAGTGGGCAGTGGAGCTGGAGGAGTTTAGGGTAGGCTGGGAGGTGAGAAGAGTAGGACTCTGAGAGGATCACACGGAGGCCAGCATGAGCTTTGACATGCTAATAGGCGCCCCTCAGAGCCATGTGTCCCTTCTGCCAAAGGGAAATGATTCCTTTTAGTAGAGCAGTTCACCAGGTCTTTATGGCCTTTATGCCTGACATCCACCCATAGTTAGGGTTGAGTTCAGTGGACTTCTTTTAGGAATTTGGTGAATTGGAGTTTCCTTTGGACCTACGAAGAACCAGCAAAAGCAGTTAAGTAGTTAAAACTGCTGAGACATTTCTCCAGCACTGGTGTGTTCCTTTTTCTGAAAGCAAGACCTAAAGATGTTTGAAGCATAGTTGTCTAGAAAAAAAAAAACCACACTACAGTGATCATCTGTGGTTTCACCATATCTGTGGAATTGACTCATTTTTACCTGTTAATTCCTGTGCCGCAAAGACTTCGGTCATGTGTATGTGGTGGATTGTGAACATTTAAAATGCCAGCTGCCCATGGAGTGTCTCTCTTTTCTTTTAGCTAGCAAGTACTGCAAACTGTTGGTAGAAGGAGGAGGACTACAGCTCATGTATGACATCCAGGAGCACGGTCAGGCCAGCCCCCAAGTGAGGCAGATGGTGTCCTCCATCCTGGAGGAGTTCAGGATGCACTTCACAAGCTACCGGAGACCTCCACAACCCCAGTGCCCTTGTTGACCGAGGGGGCCTCTCAGGGGGCTTCTGTCTTTGAGTAAGAGGGTTTTGAAACCACTTGTTTTGGTTTACCAGTTGTTGGCATTTATCAGTTGACTGTCTTGTTGCTTTTTCTTGTTGCTTTTCTCTGCGACAAAAAGACTGGATCCTGGGCTGGGCCGTGGGAGGCAGAGACAGGTGGGTCTCTGTGAGTTCAAGGCCAGCTAGGGCTCCACAGAGAAACCCTGTCTTGAGAAAACAAATGATTGGGCCCTTTCTGTTCCTTCAGAAAAGGGAAGGAAACTTCAGGGAGACCTTGGCACTGTTAGGATTCCCTAGCTGCTCCGGGTTAAGTGCAGGAGGCGGCTGGAGCGCAGCAGTCCTGTTGCCTCAGTGCTGGGGCTGTCGGCATGAGCTGCCACACCCTGGCAGCGTTAGTGTTCGTTTCCTCCAATTTGAGTAATCAGGTTATTGAGTGTGTGTGAATGCATGGGGCTGAAGCACAGGCCTGCGGCTGAAGACTGAAGTTAGAGGAAAAATACATTGGGAATTCTCATTTTGGAAAAGCTATGACCAAAGCTGAGAGAAAAAGATGAAGGGCCCCAAAAGGACTCTGCAGAACACTTCAGTGCATGCTTTTCCTAATGTGGACACAAAAGGGCGTGGCTTGATGAGGACCAGCCCTGGCAGGAACAAGAGTGTGGGAGTCCTTTCTCTCCTTGTTGAGAAATATTTTTCACTCAGTTAAGTTTTGAAGAATGAAAGTAAATAGTAAATTCCTCTTTGGATATTAGAGGGCTTTTTTTTCTTTAGATTTACTATCTGTCTGTCTCTCTGTCTACCTCCATGTTTGGGCTCCAGACTTTGGATCTTATGTGCATGCATGTTTGTGCACATCCATGCACACGTGCAAGTAAGCACCTGCAGAGCCAGAAGAATGTTGAGTTTGGAGCTAGGGTTTCAGGCAGCTGTCAGCTGGGAGCCAAGAACTGTTACTCTCTTACTCCCTCTTACCCATCTCTCTGGTCAAGGCTCTTAACAGGAGTAGTACCATAAGCAAGCCCTCTCTGAGCATCAGTCGAGGAAGAAACTCTTTCTTAGCTATTCTAACCCACGTTCTACACTACAGTCCCAGCACTGAGAAGCATGTGAAGTTGAGCCAGCCGTGGCTACATCACCTTGCCTCTGCTCGGCATGGTCTCAGAGAAGCAGAGCCTGTGTGTGTCCAGGAACTGCACTCTTTTCTCACACTCTGCTTCATGATTTCAAAATAAGGTTTCTCGTTTGTATTTAGTTCCTAGTATCTGGAAACCTTATCTTGCCTTTGCTAGTTAGAAAGCGTGAATGGGAATATCTGATGTGGGGCAGATGTAGTTGGCATTTCGCCTAGGCTCCGCCCCACAGTTACCTGGCAGCAACCAGGTGTGCCAGACTCACAAATCTAAAAGGGGGGGACTTCTTGCCCCCTCCTCACTTTCTTGTTCTTTCCCCTCTCCCCATTCCCCTCCCCCCTTTTCTTCACTTGCTCATGGCTGGTCTCCACTCCCCTACTTTCTCTCCCTTTCTCACGCTCTCTGCTACCCCCTCAACTCCCCTCCTCTGCCCTAAATGAACGCAGTTCTATACACTACCTGGTATCTTAGAGGGTAATGGATGTCTCACCATAGGCCACAGAAGCACCGCCTTCCCCCAAACCATCCTGATACCATATTTCCTTACCCCCACCTCTCTCTCATAAAACACAACAGCATCTTTCTGTACCAGGGACCCCTTCAAGTTTGTTTCTCCCAACAGTCCTCCAGGCCCTCTGCTCACTTAGCAGAGAGGACAGAGATCAGGAAGGTTGAAGAGAATGGTGCTGATTCTAAGGCCTAGACTCCTGTGTTTTCTTTCAGGATATAGACAGACACTTGGTATATGCTTTGGCAGCACAGCAGCAGTATAGCTGGTGTGTGTCCCAACCCATGCTTCCGTGACTTCAGACCAAGCTTGTGCTGAGGAGGCTCAGCCAGAGCTCGGGTCTTAGCAGAGGATGATCCCTGGGCAACCTTGGTAGGAGAGGAGGCAGGCACTTCCGTATGCAGCGGAACGAGGAGCTGACTCTGTATCCACTTTATTTCCCAAGCATGTCACCTTCCAACTCACCTTTGCTTATGCCAGTTCAAATGCCCCTTGTCTTCCAGGCACCAAGCCCACTGTTGCCCACCTCTGATTCCCTGTCTCTTCTCTCAGAGCTGCTAGTCCTTTGCTGGTGTTTCTGTAAACTGCCAAAGGCGTGCCTGCCACTACAGTCTGCATAAGGCATCCGTTGCCTCCAGCCCCAACAATTCCAGAGTAAGCTAACAGGTGCAGCATGTTTATTGAACACAAGGATATTAAGTCATCAGAACGGATAATTTCCAGACACAAAAGCTGAGTTCTAGGTTAAATGGTTTGCCCCCTGAGTTATCTACAGAGAGCTGGAATCAGAGGGCTGGCTCCTGATACTGACTCGCATGAACCTGGCTGTATTTACTGTGAGAGGAAGTGAAGGTGTCCTTCTCACTGTTCCAGCCATGGTGGTCAGAGCCAATGACACAGACCCAAAGTTTGAGTGCAGAAGACCAGGCGGGCCTGGATCCCAGTGACTAGCCAAGGTGAGCAGTATGGAAGTGGGTGGTATGGTCCCACATCAATCACAGTGTCATTATCCTTGTGACAAAACTGAAGGGAGCTAGCATGCTGCAGACCTCCCCCCTGGCTCCTAGGCTATGGCGTGCGGGCTTACAGTTAGCTGCGTCACTTGCCCACAAATTTGGGGGGTCGTTTCTCCCTGAAGGCTGCCATTCCTTCTAACCGGTCCTGGGTTGGGATGTTCTGCAAAGATAAAATGGATATGAGTTTTGGAGGCCACTGCAAGAGTGGCCTGTGACAACATCTGGGTCATTCAGAGTTGTGAGCCTCAGAGACTGCTGTCTCAGGAAGGCTGGCCTCTCTAGCAATGTGCACTCACTCCTGGCCTCTGCAGAGCTCAGCTCTGAGAAGTTAGAACAGGACCTGGAGAATCCAGAGCACACATGAGGATGTCGCTGGTTTCTGTTCACAAGTCTCAAGACTTGTGTATTTTTGTTAGGATGGAGAGTGCTCTCAGGTGTGTAACCGCTCCACAGGGCTTTCTGTACGTTAACCAAGTGGCTCCAGGTGAAGGAAGACCTGCGGTTCCCTTGGAGCTACTCAGGTTGGTTAGAACGCACTGGCATGGTTAAACTGCAAAGGTCCCCCAGGTGTGCCCAGCCCCCGGCAAGTATGCACAAACACACAGTGGTCATGTACCTGGGCATAGCACATATGCTCAATGGCCATCCCTGATGCAATGTCCACCTGCAAAACATGATCCCTGAGTCAGTATGACTGTCCAACCACGTCCACACAAGACACACACACACACACACACACACACACACACACACACACACACAGAGTCTCTACTCTACCAGTCTGAGCCGAAATGATTGCTACTTAGTCACTGATGCCTGGACTTCACAGCAGTGATAAGGATGCTGAGAGAAGTGGGGAGGGGTGAGTGAGATGGCTGTGAGGTATAGGTGGTTTCATCCAGATATAGAAATGGGAGCCACGTGTCTCTACCGGTGTCTCTTCCCTGATTGCCTGGCCACGCCTTTCGTCACTCTGAGGATGGTCTTTGACAGGACTTAGAAATATTCCAGTCTTTATGACACTGGTGTAGTCACTAGTAAGCATGGTTCAAACTTACTCTCCAAAATATGTGTTTGAATCCGTTAATACATGGTAAAAGGGTGGGGGAATCTAACCAGGGTCCCAGGGTCTTTACTTCCTGGTTACCATCTTGCCATTCAAACATCAATCCTCTTATATGCCTGCCTTTCTGTTTGTACTTTAACTTTTCTCTGGAGATACCCCTACCTTCCCCTGCCCCGTCAATCACAAAAGCACCCCCCCCCTTACACCCCTCAAATCAAGGAATGAACATAGGGCTTCAGGAACGTGAGGCAGGTGTTCTAAACAGTGAGGCAGCGTAGTTTAGGGTGACCACTAATTCTCTACCGTCTGAATCCTGGGATTACAGATGCCATCATGCCTTGTCACTAATCTTCAGCTCTAGCAAACATCCTTCATATGGGGTTTCTCTGCAGAACCTTGAAAACCAAGATCTTCAGAGCATGCCTATCCACTCGGCACCCCTCAGTACAACAGTCACTACCTACATAAGGCTACACAACAAACTTCATCAGTGGGAGAAAGAAACCACTCTGCCAGGCCATCCTCCTGCCCCATCTCCTAGATGTGGGCTACCTCTCAAACACAAACGTGGGATTTGGAGGTGATCTGGTGTGACATCTATCACACCGTTGGTCGTCAGGGCTGATCCAGCTGATCTGGCTGGCTAACCACATGTCTCCTTCCACCCACACCACTCCATATGTGCCCCTCCCAAAGCTGGCCAGAGGATGGATGATCTTCCTGAATAGAGCAGCTGTGCTCCCCTGCTAGAACCTCCAAACAAGCTCTCAAATATTAAAAGTGAGCAGTCGTTCTTTTCAGAGCTGGGATTGAAGTCTGAGCCTCAGGCTGGCCAGACAAACCCTGAGCTAGTCCCCACACTGGCTGTTCCATGGAAGCAGAGGACTGCTTCATCCCTGCATCTCAGTTCAGCTCAGGTCCTGTGCCGTGTGCAGGGAAGTAACTGACAGATAAACTAAGATCCTGAGACCTGCCTTGTGTTCTGTAACCACCAGCCCAAACACAGGCACGCGAGCTGGGGGCCACACAGGCCTGCTTTTTATGTGCTCTTTCTTCTCTGAGCCTGTTTCTGCTCTATGAGGAAGTGATGGGGATAAATGCACTGAGAGTATTCCCACTGCCGTGAGGTGCGTGCACTGCGACTCCTGGAGTGACTGACACAAATCCTGACCGGTAGCATCTCACCTCCATTCCTCGGTCGATGGCAACTTTGCCCAGGCGCACGGCAATGGGAGCCTAGGGGAGAGAGAGCATCCAGAGACTCGAACTTGAAATGCGTAGCTCTTACAAGGGAAGGGACAGGTCTGAATCTAGGTCCGGCTTCCCCACTGATAGGGATCATTTCTGTTCTGTTCATCCTCCTACCTCTTAAAGCTGCCTCCCTGAAGTTGTCTCAGCCTATTCTTCCAATGTGTCCTACACATTACAGACCCACAGAGTATACCTGTCCTTAGTGCTGGACCCTAAACCCAGGGCTTCACCGAGCCAGGCGAGCGCTCTCCTACAGCCTTAGACCCACGGCGGGCCTCACTTCTGAGCAAACACGTAAAGACTCAGCGTGCTGAGTCGCTGAGGCCGCTCTTTCCCTTGAGGTTCGTAGCCTCAGACTATGTGGCATATGCCACGTGGTCACAGAGTGCTATAGAAAATATATATTATTGATGCAAAATAGAGGCTCATGGGATTGGAGCACTGGGCCACACATTCAGTGAGTCAGGCACCTCCCCGTCGCTGTGCCTTCCCACTCATCCCTCCTCCCAGGAATGCTAGTGTGAGTTATTTTATACCCTTCTCGCCTCTCTGTTCTATTTGGCTTGTTTGCCATGAGTGATAACCAACAACAGCACTGAATTTGTGAGAATAAGAACTTAATGTCCCTCAGGACAGCGCCTAAGAGGTAGAGGCAGGAAGATGAATTTCAGGTCACATGAGACCCTAGCTCAAAAAACATACAAAAATTTTAAGAATTGTTAAAATATTTATAGAACATGAACATATTCCTGACTGTACAAAATTATAATTAGAAATACAGTGGGTAAAATTTCAGATGTTACTTGGGAATGAGTAATGTGTCAGCGTGGCCTTAGTATGTCTATTCCTTTGATGTTCAAATGGAAACCAACCTATTCCGTTAGTCAAAGGATAATGTGTCTTACTGCATCTATTCTCCAGAACCATTCCCTCTCAGTGATTTGCCCATTAGGTGGTAACTGCTTACACCAGATCTATTCAGAAAGTTCTAGCACTGGGAAAAGTTACCGGTGTGGGTAGATGACCAGTATTGCGGTACACAAAGGTATCTTTGCTTTACTTTAGAGGCCAGGTATCATTATGTAGCTCTGGCTAGCCTAGAACTTGCTATGTAGACCAGGCGGGCCTCTGTCAGGTGTAAAGGTGTGTTAGCATTCCTGTCTTTTTATTTTTGGTGGTGGTAAGAATTGGACCTAGCTCGTCTTCTGTGTGCCAGGCCAGCACGGAGTCAACCCCCCACCCTTCCTTTAGCTACTCTAGAAGCCCCGAAGTGCCTGCAGCTCCAGGATGGTGCCATCGCCTCACACTCCACTGTCTGGAGATGGGATCCCCTTGAACTTGTTGAGTTTACTCAGCCTCCGCGCCCGAGGCTTGCTCACTTGCCCTTCTCCGACCCTCAGGCTTCAGTCACTCTGTTGGTCATTCTGAGTTCTATATGAGCCAGAGACACTTTCCACTTATAGGCTGTCCCTTGCCAAAGAAAACACACAAACTTTGTGTGAAACAAATTAGTTTTCCCTGACTCCCAAATTAAAGAGCATCCTAGTGTAAGGAAGAGATTGTCTCAATTTAAGAAACTGGAAAGCCAGGCGTGGTGGCGCACGCCTGTAATCCCAGCACTTGGGAGGCAAAGGCAGGCGGATTTCTGAGTTCGAGGCCAGCCTGGACTACAGAGTGAGTTCCAGGACAGCCAGGACTACATAGAGAAACCCTGTCTTGAAAAACCAAAACCAAAACAAAACAAAAAAAAACCAAACTGGAGAAGTTCCCCTTCTCTGTGAAAAAACAAATCACCTTACGTCTGGAGA
This sequence comes from Apodemus agrarius, assembly GCA_964023405.1. Lineage (NCBI taxonomy): Eukaryota > Metazoa > Chordata > Mammalia > Rodentia > Muridae > Apodemus > Apodemus agrarius. The sequence continues at coordinate 45,765,353 of OZ030009.1, forward strand.
CTTAAGACAGGGTCTTAGTAGGACAGGCTGGTTTTGAACTTAAAAGAAATCCTCCTACCCTAACCTTGTGAGTGCTAGCCTTACAGTTACCTGAGACAACTGGCTTTAAATGTAATGCTTTGTTTTGTTTTCTGAGACAAGGTCTCTCTGAGTATGTAGCTCTGGCTGTTCTGGAACTCAGTCTGTAGATAAGAGTGGCCAGGAACTCACAGAGATCCACCTGCTTCTGTCTCCCAAGTGCTGGGATTAAAGGTGTGAGCCACCATTGCCTGGCTCAAATGTAAACTTAATGTTAAACTGATGTATGGCTAATATTTTTTAAGTTTATATTTTGGCGGTTTTGTTACATTTTTAAATGTTTTGGAATTAATATATTTGACCTCCAAGTTATTAAAATGTTGTACATATCCTCCTTCTTATGAGTGTTTGAAGGTATGCATACCTGTGTGGGTGTGTGGAGACCGGCGACAGCCTCAGCCTCACATTTCCTTCTTGGGGATGCTGGCCCACATTTTTTGAGACTCAGTTTCTCATTGGTTCCCCAATTAAGTTTAAGGTGGCTGGCCTCCAGAGTCCTGGTTTTATTATTGTTGTTTTTGACATCAGTTCTGGGTTTGAACTCAGACGCTCATGTTGGGAAGCAAACACTTTCCTTGCTGGCCTCCCTAGTCACATAGTCTGCAACCTTAACAATAAGTCTTATTGTAATTCAGTGCTACAGTGACTTGGTGGCCTTGAGGAGGTCAGTTTTACACCGATTAGAAAATGTGAGCTCTCAACCCTGACTCCTGCTCCTGCTTCCCTGTGAAAAGTCAGCAGGCCTCCAGGTCTCGCTGACGCAAGTCAGCTAGATCCTAGGTCTAAACCTGCTCAGCAGGCAGTTTAAATCTTGGGAGATCATCCCAGAACTCATGCAGATAGCCCAGGCTATCCTTTAACTCACTAGCAAGGGATCAGTGCTTGCTTAGCGTGCATGGAGTCCTCTCTACTACCTACGAGTCCTTCCTTAAGATTTTAAGGAGTATGCAGTGTGGTGGGAAAGGTGGCTAGTAGCGTACGGTTTCCCCGTCCTCCGGGACACACTATCACATGCACCTCTTGGCATCTGAAAGGTATCCAGTGTGGATGAGGGACTGTTTGGTTCAGTTTAAGAAACGTCTCCCGGGCCGGGCGTGGTGGCGCACGCCTGTAATCCCAGCGCTTGGGAGGCAGGGGCAGGCGGATTTCTGAGTTCAAGGCCAGCCTGGTCTACAGAGTGAGTTCCAGGACAGCTAGGTCCACACAGAGAAACCCTGTCTCGAAAAACCAAAAAAAAAAAAAAAAAAAAAAAAAGAAACGTCTCCCTGCCACCATGCTCCATACTAGAGACTAAAGTGACTGTCATCACAATTACCAGACAGTTCTGATGGCTTGAGGCCCACTAGATTCCAATCCTCAATTCACTTTGTGTTTTAATTCAGAATTAAAACTGGTGGTGGTTAACAGGATAGGTGCCAACACTCCATGGGGTTGGTTGTGTTTTATGTCGTTTGGTATGTGGGTCTTGTGCAGCCCTCGGGAACCTCTGTCCCCTGGGCCTCCCATCATCCCTCCCTTCTGTGCCTCAGCTATCACCATACCTGGGGCAGGATCTCCTGGGCCAGGGCCAGGGCCCGGTGGTAGGCAGCATCACCCTCGTCATTCTGAGCCACAGCATGGTTTACCAGGCCCAGTGCGTGGGCCTCTGTCCCATTCAGTCGCCGGCCTGTGAAGATGAGCTCCTTCGCCAGGGCCACGCCCAGGCAGCGGGGCAGCCTCTGAGTCCCTCCTGCCAGTGTGGAAAGGTGAGAGCAGTGAGTCGGGTTGAGAGAGCCAGATCTGGACAAGCTCATCCTGGGGATGGTCAGGACGGACGGACGGAGGACGAGGAAGCAGGAGAGGCGAGCAGTCAGGTGAAGTTACCTGCTCCTGGGAGAAGTCCTCGCGTGGTCTCGATCAGCCCCATGACAGCGGAGGAAGCTGTTTAAACAGAATCAAGTTGCCCGCTGCCCATCTCCCATTACCAGTCCATACCTGTCTCTCCGGCTACTTCCTCACGGTCCGGGCATGCTCAGGAAGACTCCTAGCCTGAGCTGGGAGGCCCAGGCCAGCCACCACTACCCACCCCAGCTGCTGCAGCTGTGAGTCACCAGGCTTTCCCTTCGTGAGCAACCTCGGTGGGAAATGACTGCCCTTCTGCCCATGTCAGACAGGCTAGGGAACAAATGCCCCCTGCCTGCACATATGTGCTAATATTCCTGGCATTGAAAGAGAGGGCGCCCCCTGCCTGCACATATGTGCTAATATTCCTGGGATTGAAAGAGAGGGCATGAGGGGATGGGTCCAGCGGTACCTCTAAGAAGGGCTCCCCCAGCTAAGCGTGACCTTGAAAAGTGACCAGTGGCCTTTGTCATCCTCCACTACTCAGGGCGCAACTGTAATCACAAGCCTGGTGGTGTCATAAACCACGTGACACTGCCCGGTGACATCTTCAGGGAGCTGGGATAGTGGGAAGCAGCCTCTGTGAGTTCTGACCTGGCCTGGCCGGGTCTACACAGTCAAGCTCCCTAACTTTATCCTCTGGCTTCCCCTCCCTTGCTCCCTGGTCAGCTACGGCTCGGGTTTAGAAAGCATTCCCAGATGGGGAAAGCAGCTCTCACAGGCCTGGTGTGACAGCGGCGGCCGGCAGAGCAGCTTTCCAGGCTGCCTCCAGGACTCCTATGCTCCCCTCAGCTTTTCTTTTGTTTGGAAGTCCAAGAGTGGTAGCCGGCCTGACAGAAACCTGCATTCACTCCCTGGCTTTCCCACCCCATTCTCCCGACTCCACCCTACCAAGTACCTGCTATTCGGAGGTCACAGGCCAGGGCAAGTTCCAAGCCCCCGCCTAAGGCAAACCCGTCCATGGCTGCAATGGTGGGCGCAGGGAAGGCTGCTGTGGAGACAGAGACTGGCTCAGCCCGCAGAGGCCCAGCAGGGCCAGAACAGAGGGCCACGGTTGACAGCCTAGAGGGTCTTGCAGATCCCAAATGAGGGACCCTCACATGGTACCTCAGCCAGGTTATCTGGGAAGTAAACTTTTTTCCAATAAGATTGGACCTATCAGAGATTGGGGACAGGGAAGTGGGCTGATGTCGGAAGACCCACTCTCTCTGGGGGACCGACCTTCCTGTGTGTCAGGCTCTGGGCAAGGGTGACAGCATGCATTGGAGGCCTTAAAGGGTGACTTTAAACTCAGGTAGCTGGGAAGGGATGCCAGTGTGGAATAGGACCAGCCATTGCCGAGGCCTGGAAGTCTGTTCAGTGACTCTGACTGCTCTGGAGCTGCTGGACAGGAACTCAGGCCTGTGGTTACTGGGCACGTGGCCAAAGAGCTACGGTTACTTCTCTAATAGAATAGCTTTTAGGGCTGGAGAGCTGGCTCAGTGGTTAAGAGCACTGACTGCTCTTCCAAAGGTCTTGAGTTCAGTTCCCAGCAACCACATGGTGGCTCACAACCATCTACATTGTGATATGATGCCCTCTTCTGGTGTGCATAAAGACAGCAACAGTATATTCACATTCATAAAAATAAAAAAAAAATCTTAAAAAAAAAAGAGCTGGGCAGTGGTGGCACACGCCTGTAATCCCAGCACTCAGGGAGGCAGAGGCAGGCAGATTTCTGAGTTCGAGGTCAGCCTGGTCTACATAGTGAGTTCCAGGACAGCCAGGGCTATACAGAGAAACCCTGTCTCGAAAAAAACAAAAACCAAAAAAAAAAAAAAAAAAAAAAAAAAAAAAAGAAAGAAATAGCTTTTAGCATGGCAGCGTATGCACACCTGCAGTTCCAACAATGGGGGAAGTCCAGACTAGACTATCTAGGGTGTCTAATAGTTTTTTAAAAGAAGTAAGAGAAGGTATTCCCCTCCCCCTCTACATACCCCTCATGAGAGAGTCATCTGTGTTCCCACTGAGCTCAACAGAATACTGTCTTTGGAGAATGGGTGGGCTCAGGCAGAGGCGGTGCCAGCAGGGGCTCCCAGTCCCCTCCCCCCCACTCTCACCGATCTCACTCATCAGGCCTCGGAGCCGCTGGACAAAGGTTGCCACCTCCACAGCGCTCATCAGCTCCCGCTCCTTCAGGTCTGCACCTGCAGAGGGCAAGCTGCTGGTGGCCACTCTGAAGTGGCCTGTTAGAACAGCCCAGGCGGTTATAGGAGTCAGCAAAGGAGACCGGAGCAGAAGCAGTCGGGGAAGGAAGGAAATGAACCAGGAACCCAGTCACAGGAGCCGGTGGGGGAAGCAGCTATCAGTGCAGAGAGGGGCAACCCACAGCATCAAAATAAAGTGGGACTTCTTCAGAGTGCACATCCTTTGTCCCTCAAAGAACACCGTCAGGGGCTAGAGAGATGGCTCAGTGGTTAAGAACACTAACAGCTCTTCCAGAGGACCTGGTTCAATTCCCAACACCAGGTTGGTACTTTACAGCCATATGTAAACTCCAATTCCAAAGTGTCTAACACTCTCTTCTGGACTCTTTGGATAGTGCATGCACACACGCAGCAAAACACACATACACATAAACTAAGAATAAATCTTTAAAAAAAAAACAAAACAAAAACCGCCGGGCGGTGGTGGCGCACGCCTGTAATCCCAGCACTTGGGAGGCAGAGGCAGGTGGATTTCTGTGTTCAAGGCCAGCCTGGTCTACAGAGTGAGTTCCAGGACAGCCAGGGCTACACAGAGAAACCCTGTCTCGAAAAAACAAAAACAAAAACAAAACAAAAACAAAAACAAACAAAAAAAAACCATAAAAAAAGAGCATTGTCAAGAACATGAAGAGAAAACAATTTTCCTTTTTTTCTCCCAGACACTGTAACACCTTATAGCCCAGGCTGTCCTAGAACTCACTGTGTAGACCAGAGTGTCCTCAAAGAGAGATCAGTCTGCCTCTGCAGAGTGCTGATGTTAAAGGCATGTGCCACCACACCTGGCCTTTAAGTATTTCATTTTTATTTCAAATGGTGTGTGTGTTATGTTTATGTGCATCTATGCAGAGGCCAGAAGAAAGCAATAGGCCTGTTGGAGCTGCAGTTTCAGGTGGTTGTGAGCCATCTGACGAGTGCTGGGACCCAAACTCAGGTCCTCTGCAGTTGTGGTTTGAATAAGAGTGGTCCCGATAGGCTCCCATATTTGAGTGCTCAGTCTCTAGGAAGTCGCACTATTTGAGAAGGATTAGGAGGTGTGGCCTTGTTGGAGGAAGTGTGTGCTGCCAGCCTTCCTCCTCCTCTTCTTCCCCACCCCACTTTCCTTTCCCCTTTCTCACTGCCTTCAGATCAGGATATAGCCCTCAACTATTTTTCTAGTACCACACCTGCCTAAAACAAAAATATGCTCTTAATTACTGAGCCAGCTCTCCAGCTCCAGTGAGAAAAGACTTTCCACAAAAACAAGAATCACAAACTGGGGATGGTGGTGCACACCTTAATTCCAGCACTCAGAGGTAGAGATATGAGGATTAGAACTCCCAGATCACCCTCATCTACAAAGAGTTCAAGGCCAGTCAGGGATACAGGAAATATCTCTTTAAAAAGAAAAAAAAAATAGTAAAAGTTAATTATTAATCCTTTTTTTCTTTTTGTCAATCTCAGAAGTGCTGGGAATATAGCATATGTCTTCATGCTTAGCTAATTAATTGTTTTTAAGTTTTGTTTTGTTCTTGAGACAGTGTTTCTCTGTGTAACAGCCCTGACTTTGTAGACCAGGCTGACCTTGAACTCAGAAATCCACCTACCTCTGCCTCTCAAGTGCTGGGACTAAAGGTGAACACCACCACACACAGTCCATTAATTTTTAAAGGTTGGGTGAATGGGGTCCAAGGGAGATGATAGCTGGGTTTTCCCCCTTCCCTCTTACAGGCTTGGGGCGCATGTTTCTCTGACCTTTGAAACAAGTTCAAGGCCCCCCTGTGAAAGCCAGATGATGCAGGTTTGAGCAGCTCAAGTGACAAGGACTGACATTTACCTTGTGAGCATGTTGGGACTCAGTGGCTCCATTTCCTCCATAAAGGGTCAGAAGGAAGCAGGGTCGAACAGAGAGGACAGGTATAGGTCAGAGAGGCAAAGCCACACTGAATCTTACTCTCTCCCTTCCCTCTCGAAGCTGTGCAAACCAAAGTTGGCGAGGGGCTTTACCCGCCTGTGTCTTCAAGTGAGTTCATGTCTGTAAAATGGGAACCTGTCCTATGCCTGACCCCTAAGGCACCCAATCCCTGAGGCAGAGGGGTGGCGGGGAACCCACCTGCACAGAACACGCCCTTCACTGCACTTCTGAAGAGCAGGACTCGGACTTGCTGGTCTTCCCGAAGCTGGGCCAGGGCTTCCAGCAGCTGTGGAGGGCAGAGGACAAATAGGGTCAGATCTGTCCTGGCCCATCCCTGGCCACACCAGGCTGTGCCCTTACTCACCTCACTAACGAACACATTCCCCAAGGCATTGCGGGCGTGAGGTCTGTTCATCAGAATCTCAGTGATTCCTGCAGGGGACAGGCAGCCTTGAGGGATGGACAGGAGCTAGCCGGCACTGCTCAGAGAGGCAGAGGCCTGGAGGCAGGGGCATGTAGGCTGCAGCAAGCCACACGGTCGGGTCTCAGCTTCTCCAGCCATTCAATAGAATAACCCAGAAGGGCTTGCGGACCGTGAGGCAAAGTAACGTGAGAAATGGGCGACCAGTGTGGCACACGGACCCCCAACTCACCCATGGCTCCCACCCCCAATCACACATTTCCCTCTAAAGAGCAATATTCAGGGGGCTGGAGAGATGACTCAGCGGTTAAGAGCACTGACTGCTTTTCCAAAGGTCCTGAGTTCAATTCCCAGCAATCAAATGGTGGCTCACAACCATCTAAAATGAGATCTGACTCCCTCTTCTGGAGTGTCTGGAGACAGCTACAGTGTACTTATATATAATAAATAAATAAACCTTTAAAAATTATTTTTTTAAAAAAAGTAATATTCAGGCCAATATCCTTCTGTCCCCCAGCTGGGATCAAGAAAGAGACCTGGAACAACCACCCTGGCCCTGGCCATGACAGCTCCCTCTTCTCCACTCACAGTGATCATCTTCCTGGATCTCTTCCCAGAAAATTATCACTCTTAGTATTATCTGGAGCTGGGCGTGGTGGCGTATGCCTGTAATCCCAGCACTTGGGAGGCAGAGGCAGGCGGATTTCTGAGTTCAAGGCCAGCCTGGTCTACAGAGTGAGTTCCAGGACAGCCAGGACCACACAGAGAAACCCTGTCTCGAAAAACAAAACAAAACAAAACAAAAAAAAAATACAGGGCAACATGGGTCAACAGGTAGAAGCCCTTAAAGAGGAAACACAAAAATCCCTTAAAGAAACACAGGAGAACATGGGTCAACAGGTAGAAACCCTTAAAGAGGAAACACAAAAACCCCTTAAAGGATCTCAGAAAAACACAAACAAGTGAAGGAACTGAACAAAACTATCCAGGATCTAAAAATGGAAGTAGAAACACTAAAGAAATCACAAAGTGAGACAACTCTGGAGATAGAAAACCTTGGAAATAATTCAGGAGTCATGGATGCAAGCATCAACAACAGAATACAAGAGATAGAAGAAAGAATCTCAGGTGCTGAAGATACCATAGAAAACATTGACTCCTGAGTTCGAGGCCAGCCTGGTCTACAGAGTAAGTTCCAGGACAGCCAGGACTACACAGAGAAACCCTGTCTCGAAAAACCAAAAAAAGAAAAGGAAAGAAAGGAAGAAAGGAAGGAAGAAAGGAAGAAAGAAAGGAAGAAAGAAAGAAAACATTGACTCAACAGTCAAAGAAAATACAAAATGCAAAAAGCTTGTAACCCAAAATATCCAGGAAATCCAGGACACAATGAGAAGACCAAACCTAAGGATTATAGGTATAGAAGAGAGCGAGGATTTACATCTTAAAGGCCCAGTAAATATCTTTAACAAAATTATAGATGAAAAATTCCCTAACTTAAAGAAAGAGATGCCCATGAACATACAAGAAGCCTACAGAACTCCAAACAGAATGGACCAGAACAGAGATTCCTCCCATCACATAATCATCAAAACACCAAATGCACTAAACAAAGAAAGAATATTAAAAGCAGTGAGAGAAAAAGATCAAGTAACATATAAAGGCAGACCTATCAGAATTACACTAGACTTCTCACCAGAGACTATGAAAGCTAGAAGATCCTAGGCAGATGTCATACAGATTCCAAGCTCAAAATAAACATGTTAGAATTCACAGACCACAGGAAGCTCAAGAAGGACTGAAGTGGGGGTGCTTTGGTTCCTCTGAGAAAGGGAACAAAATACTCACAGGAGCAATTATGGAGACAAAGTGTGGAGCAGAGACCACCCAGAGACTGTCCTACCTGGGGATTCATCCTATAAACAGTCACCAAGCACTATGGATGACAAGAAGTGCTCACAGAAAGGAGCCTGGTATGGCTGTCTTTGGAGGGGCCCTGCCAGAGCCTTACACACACAAAGGTGGATACTAGCAGCCAACCATTGCCCTGAGTGGGGGGTTCACAATGGAGGAGTTGGAGGGCAGACTGGAGGAGCTGGGGAATGGGGCGGGGGGGGGGGGTGTTGTTGCCGCCCCATGGGAAGAATGACTTTGTTGGCCAATCAGAGGCCCCAGGACTCCCAGGGACTAAGCCATTAACCAAGGGGTACACATGGTTCCAGCCAAAAGTGTGGCAGAGTAATGCTTGTCGGGCATCAATGGGAGGAGAGGTCCTTGGTCCTGTGAAGGCTCAATAGAGGCCCCAGTGTGGGGAAATCGAGTGGGGGTCGTGGGAGTGGTGGAGCATATTCTGGGAGGCAGGGGGTAGGAGGATGGGTTGGAGGTTTTCCGGGAAGGGGGAAACCGGGAAGGGATATAACATTTGAAATGTAAATGAAGAATATATTGAATAAAAAATTAAAAAATAATAATAATAAGAAGAAGCAAATAAACCTGACAGAAACAATACCACATCTAACATGGGAACGGAGATGGGATGGGGTTACACTGGAGAGAGGGATCCGCACCAGCTAACGCACCTGAGGTTCAACGCACCATGCTTTGCAGCATATTTTTGTACAATAAAAGAAAGACAACCGGGCGGTGGTGGCGCTCGCCTATAATCCCAGCACTTGGGAGGCAGAGGCAGGCGGATTTCTGAGTTCGAGGCCAGCCTAGTCTACAGAGTGAGTTCCAGGACAGCCAGGGCTACATAGAGAAACCTTGTCTCAAAAAGCCAAAAAAGAAAACAAAAACAAAAACAAACAAAAAAACAAACAAACAAACAAAAAAAAAAAACAAAAAGAAAGACCTGGCTGGGCGTGGTGGCACACGCCTGTAATCCCAGCACTTGGGAGGCAGAGGCAGGCGGATTTCTGAATTTGAGGTCAGCCTGGCTTACAGAGTGAGTTCCAGGACAGCCAGAGCTATACAGAGAAACCCTGTCTGGGGGGGGGGGGGCGGGGGAGAGAAAGCCCTTGCTGCCGCTGAAGGTTGTGAACTTTCCCTGTGTGTCCGTGGACCCTGTCCCTCTCTCCCTCCTTGTCCCCTCATGTTCAGCCAGATTGGCTCCGCCGCCTCCCCCCATTCCCGGATCATTGCCAAGGCTCTAGGAGGGAAAAGTCCTGGGCAACACTCTTGTCCTGATCTCCTGGCGCTCAGCCCGGCTCCCAGCTCTCCTCTCGGCTCCACGCCTCCCCAGGCCTCCAGAGAGTTTGGGGAGCTCCCAGTCTGTCCTGGGCGCCCTGCGAGATCCAGTTCTGCTCTCCCGCCTCAGTCTCCCCCCCCCCCCCCCCCGTGGTGGGTCTCGGCACACAACTTTACCTTGGTTGGGACCTGTCAGCGCCTGCACTTGGATTTCGGGTGTCCTGGTCGTCGCGTGAGAAGCGCACTCACGGGCCCCCGGGGACATCCAGGGGCGCGGGAGGCGCAGCGCGCGGGGCAGGACGCGGAGCATCGGGAACAGACGGGCACGGTAGCTCGGAGAACCAGACCTCCTCGGTTGAGCTGGAAAGTTGGAGTTCCGGGACGGGCGAGGCGTCGCCAACGGCTCCACCTACAGGCGGAGAAAAAGGTGCGGCGGTCTGCGACCCTGCAGACCCCGAGGTCACTGGTGTGTGAAAGCTCAGCTCCTCCTTGAGATCTGGGAATGCGGCAGATTTCCTCCAAATGTGCGGCTAGGAAGGTGGTGTCCAGAACCGAACGTGTTGTGTGCATCTTCTTCACATGTAACCTCAGTTCATGCAATTTCATTAGTCGCTGTGGAGTGGTCTGCACCCACTGACAAGGGCTCCTGTCCCAGAGGCTGTAAGATCGCATTGGCTCCTCCCAGTTAGACTAAGTACTTTGACTCTCAGAAATAGTTATGAACTGCCAGTTTCTGTCCTCCACTATCCACCTAACCTACCTTAGCAGAGGAAAGCAGGGACCTGGTTGGGTAATCCAGGGTAAATCAACCAAGCATTTGAGGGGGACAGTTAAGATATGGGTGTAGTTAGGCCATCTAAGAGTAAAACCCAAGCCACTGATATATGTATGTGTGGGAGCAGAGGAAGAGGGGTGTCTCGGTTAAGCAGAACCACAAACAGCCAGAGATCACTTGTAACCACGTGGTGATCTGAAGACCAACCTGTGGTAAACAAAACAGAACAACACAACAAGCCATACAATCTATTTTCAAAGTGCTAAAGGGGGGGAAAACCTCTTTATCAAGAATCCCATGTTCAGCAACTGAAGAGGAAGCTGGCTGCTGTGACTTTAATTCCAGAGCTCCAGGGGCTGAGGCAGGCAGATTTCTGTGTGTTCAAAGCTAGCCTGGTCTACATATTGATTTTTGGGTCAGCCAGGGCTCCACTGACATTATCAAAAGGAAGAGAGAGAAATAGAGATAGATAGATAGATAGATAGATAGATAGATAGATAGATCCTTGCCAAGTTACCAAAAAGAGAGCAGGAATGGCTGTGTGAATATCAGACAAAATGACTTTGTCTCTCTTTATGTGTGTGAGGGCTTTGCCTGTGTGCGTGCCTGGGTACCAGTGGAGGACCGAAGGCTGAGCCAGCCTGCACCTTTTCTGAACTGGAGAGACAGGCAGATTGCTGTGAGTTTAAAGACAGCCAGGGTTATATAATCAGACCCTGTCTCGATTTTTCTAAAAGTCTTTTAACCTAAAAAATTATGTTCATTTTTTTGTGCGTGAGTGCTTTGCCTATGTGCGCCTGTGCACCATGTGTTAGCTGGTGCCCACAGAGCCAGAGACGTGTTGCCTGATATTGGAGTTACAGACATTTGGAAGCCACCATGTGGAAGCTGGATATCAATTAAGGATACCTGCAAGAGTTACAAGACTTAGACCCAATTCAAATTTGATGAGCTTGTTCTTAGTGGTAGCAGGACAGGCAATCTTTTTTTTTTTTTTTTTTTTTTTTTGAACTGGATCTCACTTAATTTTTTTTAATTGGATATATTTTTTATTTACATTTCAAATGTTATCCCCTTTCCCAGTATCCCCGCCCTCCCGGAAAGCCCCTATCCCATCCTCCCTCCCCCTACTTCTATGAAGGTGTTCCCTCAGTCTCTGCACGACACTTTATCTACATATTTGTTCCCATGAGTATTTGTTTCCCTTCTCAGAAGCACCGAAGCACCCACACTTTGGTCTTTCTTCTTCTTGAACTTCATGTGGTCTGTGAATTGTATCTTGGGTATTCAGTGCTTTTGCCCTAATATCCACGTATCAGTGAGTGCATACCATGGGTGTTCTTTTGTAATTGGGTTACCTCACACAAGATGATATTCTCTAATCCATTTGCCTATGAATTTGATGAATTCATCGTCCTTAATAGCTGAATAGTACTCCATTGTGTAAATATACCACATTTTCTGTATCCATTCCTCTGTTGAAGGACATCTGGGTTCTTTCCAGCTTCTGGCTATTATAAATACGGCTGCTATGAACATGGTGGAGCATGTGTCCTTATTACATGTTGGAGCATCTTCTGGGTATATGCCCAGGAGAGGTATAGCTGTGTCCTCCAGTAGTGCTATGTCCAATTTTCTTAGGAGCTGTCAAACTGATTTCCAGAGTGGTTGCACCAGCTTGCAATCCCACCAGCAATGGAGGAGAGTTCCTCTTTTTTCCACATCCTCGCCAGCATCTGCTGTCACCTGTGTTTTTGATCTTAGCCATTCTGACTGGTAAGAGGTGGAATCTCTAGGGTTGTTTTGTTTTGCATTTCCCTAATAACTAAGGAGGGTGAACATTTCTTTAGGTGATTCTCGGCCATAAGATATTCCTCAGTTAAAAGTTCTTTGTTTAGCTCTGTATCCCTTTTTTGTTTTGTTTTGTTTTGTTTTGTTTTTTTGTTTTCCGAGACAGGGTTTCTCTGTATAGCCCTGGCTGTCCTGGAACTCACTCTGTAGACCAGGCTGGCCTCGAACTCAGAGATCCTCCTGCCTCTGCCTCCCAAGTGCTGGGATTAAAGGCGTGCGCCACCACCGCCCGGCAACCCCCATTTTTTAATAGGGTTATTTGGTTCTCTGGAGACTAACTTCTTGAGTTCTTTGTATATATTGGATATTAGCCGTCTATCGGATGTAAGATTGGTAAAGATCTTTTTCCAATCTGCTGGTTGCCGTTTTGTCCTATGGACAGTGAAGGACAGACAATCTTAGTGCCAATACTGTGTGCCTTGTGGAAGCGGAGGTTAAGGGAGGTTTTAGGGGCAGACATCAGAAAGGTATGCATTACAAAGGTCCGAGGAGCTCACAGGTGGACGGGAAAATCCTGCCTTCCCCCCACTGCCTTTTCCTTCCTGATATATAGTAAGTAATAAAAGACCATTTCACCTCTCTCCCACAGTGCTAAGCAGATTTTGCAGAAGCAAAGGCAGTTTGTTAATTCCTCACAAATCATTATCCTGTTCTTTTGTTTTGTTTTTTTCAAGACAGGCCTTCTCTGTGTCACCCTGGCTGTCCTGCTGTTCAAGCTGTTGATCAGGCTGGCCTTGAACCTGGAGATCCTCCTCTGCCTCCCAAGTGTAGGGTTTAAGGGCATGCGCCACGGCCTTCTGACTCTCCTATGATTTTTTTTTTTTTTTTGAGACAGAGTTTCTCTGTGTAACCCTGGCTGTCCTGGAATTCACTCTGTAGACAAGGCTGGCCTCAAACTCAGAGATCTGCCTGCCTCTGCCGCCCCACTATCCAATTCTTATCTTACCTGCAGGCCACTGGAATCTCTAAGGCATTCCAGAGCAAAGGGTCAATAGCCTTGGGTGTGGTCCAATTCACAGCCTTGCTCTCCTCTGAGGGTGGTCTTGGATGGTTCTGCAGTTCTTGGAATTCACCTTGACTGCAGTTAAGACAAAGGCTAATTTCAAAGAAAAAAGACTTAAGTAACCATGGTGACAGCAGGGAGACAGAAGTACTTGACCCCATTGGCCCCAAGTTGAAGAAAATATAGAAACGTACCAAAGACTATTAACAATGGGTCCTGTACAGCATCCTGGGTTTTCATTGGAATATAGTTATTTTATTAAGAAAAGTGGTGGTCGCCGGGCAGTGGTGGCGCACGCCTGTAATCCCAGCACTCTGGGAGACAGAGGCAGGCGGATTTCTCAGTTCGAGGCCAGCCTGGTCTACACAGTGAGTTCTGGGACAGCCAGGGCTATACAGAGAAACCCTGTCTTGAAAAAAATCAAATTAAAAAAAAAAAAAGAAAGAAAGAAAAAAACAAAGAAAAGTGGTGGTCATGGTGGTGCACACCTTTAATCTCAGCACTTGGGAGGCAGAAGCAGGTAGGTCTCTGAGTCTGAGGCCAGCTTGGTCTATAGACTAGACCAAGGTACACAGGTCTACAGGACAGGTACACAGAGAAACCATCTCTCTAAAAACCAAAGAAAGAAAGAGAGAGAGAGAGAGAAGGTTGGTTTCCTAAAAACAAAACAGAAAGAAATCATCACATGAAAGGAAATATAGGTGTTTCAGATATGAAATGTATTTTTTTTTTTTTTTTTGGTATTTGTCCTATGAAATGTACTTTTGTTAAATAAGGTTGAAAAGTAAAATTCTTCCAATTGTTCAGTGGCAAATAAATTTCATTTGAAGATAAAAGATTAGGCAGGCGGTGGTGGTGCACGCCTTTAATCCCAGCACTTGGGAGGCAGAGGCAGGTGGATTTCTGAGTTCGAGGCCAGCCTGGTCTACAGAGTGAGTTCCAGGCCAGGACTATACAGAGAAACCCTGTCTCGAAAACAAACAAACAAACAAACAAAAAAAGATAAAAGATTGTTTCAAATGGAAATAATAATGAGGAAAGAAACCAAAAGCTTAAGTATATTATAGAAGGCGTCAGCCAACAAAGCACAGAAATTATATGATAGACTATAAAAGATAATGTGCTGGCATCTTGACACAACTCAGTGATCCTGGATAGTGAAGCTAGGTGAGACTTGCCTCCATCAGATGGCCTGTGGACGCGTCTGTGGGGCATTTCTTTCTGAGGCAGGGTCTCAGGTCTTGGATAGCCTGGAACTCACAGAGTCGCTTGCCTCTGCCTCCCAAGGCCTCCAAGCAGAGCCCAGCGTGTTCTGGAGTGATGATGGCTATGGGAGGGCACAGTTTGCTGTGGGTGGTGCTATTCCTGAGCTGGTGCGGTGTTACAGAAGAAAGAAGCGGGCTGGACAGGCCTTCAAGAACAAGCCAGTAAGCAGCATTCCTTCATGGTCTATCCTGGAACTCCCTCGGGAGGAAGGCTGCACGTGAACTCAGATCCTCTGCCTCCAGGGTGCGGAAGTCCCAGGGATGCACCATCACATTATCTACACGTTAGGAGGAAGCCACAAAAGCCATCAGCAGTGTCCCCCACACTGAAAATTAACTTTTGAATTGGCTTTGGGGTTTTCGACAATAGAAATAAAATATAGACAGTCTTTTTCCAAGACAGGGTTTCTTTGTGTAGCCCTGGCTGTCCTGGAACTCACTCTGTAGACCAGGCTGGCCTCGAACTCAGAAATATGCCTGCCTTTGCCTCCCAAATGCTGGGATTAAAGCCGTGGACCACTACCGCCCAGCTAAATAGACAGTCTTAAAGGGCATGTGCTGGAGAGGCTAGGGTATGAGACCTGAGCTGGAGGTGCGGTTGTGAGCCGCTTGACAGGGTCAGGGAAGTGAACTCTGGTCCCTGAGAGAGCAGTGGTCACTTCAGTACTGAACCATCTCTCCAGTCCTAGCACTCCTAGATTTATTTGAGACAGGATCTCACTGTATAGCCCTGGCTGGTCTGAAACCCAGGCTGGCTTCAAACTCAGAGATCTGCCGACCCTGAATTTTGATATTAAAGTGTAGCTGTTCTTTGCTACTTTGTAAGTTCTTCTTTTTTCCCAACCTTTTGTCCCCTCCTCCCCATTAGATTAATACTAAATAGGAGAGAAACAAGGATAAAAGCAGGAGGATCAAAAGTTGAACTCAAGGCCAGCTTGGGATACATGAGAACATCCCTTAAAAGGAAATAAAGTAAAATGAAATGACCTAACCAAGCATATCACTTTTGGGAGCAAGCCACACAAAGATGGCTGTCCTTGGACAACGCATGGTCATGGTTTTGCTGGCTCTCACCATTCAGGGGGCCATTGATTGCTATGATCATGTCACGCCTGTGTGGGCCTAGTATTTTCAAACTGCTTGGCTATTTGTGTCTTCCAGGATACAGCAGCTGTAGATTTAAATTGTCATGCAGGGATTCCAGCCAACTCCTACCACAGGGGTACAAATCCTTCAACTGACTGTCAAAATAGGGAGGTTGTTCGTCCTAGGCAAAGACACTGCCCACCACAGCACGGAAGGAATTACAGGAGATGGATCCTGCCAGTGAACAACGTGGAGACAGGGATCGATGCAAAAGCAAGAGTAACTTTATTTAATCCAGCATGCCGGGATCTCCTGCACACGTGGAGAGAACAACCACACACAGCCCAGTCAGTGGGCCTTTATACAGTCCTCAGGGCAGCCACCATTAGGCACAATGTGATTGGCAGAACAGTATAACTTTAAACTGATTGGTCTCTAGGGAATGAGGTAGTGTCTGGTGAAATGTGTCCCCACCCGAGGGACCGTCCCCGACCTGCCACCACCACCACCCCCACCCTTTGGTCTTAGGAATGTTAATTAGCCTCTCCCTTCCTGAGGGGCAAGAGTTCCTTGACCTTTCCAAAGTTCCTGAGCTGACCTTCCTTCACTAGGACCACACTACTCAACTAAACTGGCAAAGAGGAAATGAAAGCTGTCCCCCTCTCTAGGACAGGGAGACAATTCTACACAGACACCATTGGCAGCCTGAGGAGTCCCCCAGACTTAACAGACCTCAACTAAGACTCATGGCTTTGAGGCGGAAAAGAATTTCAGGACGAGCCAGGTTACAGAAGCAGGGTGGGGATTTCATTAAATATGTCGTATATAGGCTTAGGTGCGAGGGTTGAGTGGAAAGAGAAGTCTAGGGAGATAGCTCGGTGCTCACAGGCACACATCGTCCCTACTGGAGCACCTTGCCCAGCACCTACTTGGGGAGCTCATCTGTAACTCCAGCTCCAAGCAGATCTGATGCTTCTGGCCTCCGTGGGCACCTGCACATATGTGCACATACCCCCATCCCCACCCCAGTACACATAATTAAAAAATAATTTTTAAAATATTTCAGAAAAACAGAAAGGTACTCTGAGTAAGTGGGTTATGTGGTATGTGTTCCGAGGCAGAAGAGAATAAAGTAAGATGTACCCATGTGGCTTCTTCAAGCAAGAATAAACAATTAATTCTCTTACCTCCCTCCTTTTATGCCATGTTTGTGCTTTTCAAAATTACACCTCAAAGGCTTGTTGTCTAGTTTTTGTCAACTTGACACAAACCTAGAAGGAATCTCAGCTGACGAATGCCTCCCTCACCCTGGCCTGCGGGGACATTTCCTTGGCCAAGGGTTGATGTGGGAGGGTCCACCCCACTGTGAGTGAGTCCAACTCTGGACACCGGTCACTTATGTAACCCCTGGGTTATATAAGAAATCAAGCTAAGCAAGTCACAAAAACCAAGCCAGTACGTAGATTTCCTCCGCGGTGGCTCCTGCCTCTGCTCCAGGACCAGATCTTTTTCTTTTCTCCTCTAAGTTGGTTTGGTTCCAGTTTTCTCACAGCAACAGAGAAGCAAACTAAGCCACCAGGGAAGAGGGACTCTCAACTAGGGAAGTGTAGGGATCAGATTGGCTTGTGGGAATGTCTTTGATTTGCTGATTAATGTGGTATCTCGGCTCCAGCTCCTGCCCTGTCTTCCAGCGCGGGTGGACTGGAACCTGGGAGTTTAGGAAGAAAGAAGTCCTTCCTTAAGTGCTTTATCACAGCATCAGAGAGTAGGTAGGCCGTTTGCTGAGCGAGCTCTCGGGTCTGTTTTGCTACAGGAGATATGTGATGCTCTGGAGATAGTGGATGGGCTTTTGACCTGGCCCTTTTCCTGTTTGCAGGCTTCTGGTGGGATTTCTGGAAAATGAGGTTAATGGCTGGGAGAGAAAGGGGCCTTGTTAACTAGGGATTCTTGCTCGGCTTCTGGTGAGACACTTCAGCCGATGGCTGAGTAAAGGGCTTCTCTGTCTTCTCATGTCTCCAAAATTTTTCCTGACTTTCTTATCCTGCCTGAAAATTACTATCAAAGACTGGCTAAGAACTGGCTCTACAGAAATATTCTAGAATGTCTGGAAGTAGCCCTTGCTCACTACACCTGGACCACAGTCCTCTCCCAGGCTGACATATAAGATGCTAATGAGATCCGAAATGGGAAGTTACCTGTGGAACCAATCCTGAGAGCCCACACGCTGCAGGTGAGCCCACCTCTGCGCTCAGGAACTGGGGAAACCATGGAAGCTTGGGGCAGCTGAGCTGCTGAACGTTGTCTTTGCTCTGGTCTGCACCTCCCTTGGAGTTCATCTTCTAATAAACTGTCCATCCTCTGCCGCAACTCTCAAGGCTTTGGGGAACCTGGAACTCCTCTGAAGGGGCCCTCTGATTTCCAATACCCAATATCAGTTTTAGTAAAAAATTATAGAGACAAAAAGTTGTGTTGTAATCGCGGCTCATGTCCAGACAGACCACACCAGGCCAATGCAGTTCCACATGGCAGAGGTTTATTGTGGGGGGGAGAAGGGGTGGTGGAGACAAAGGGAGAAAAGAGAGAGAGAAGGGAGAAGGTCAGGAAGGGTCTGCTTTTTTTTTTTTTTTTTTTTTTTTTTTTTTTTTGAGACAGGGTTTCTCTGTGTAGCTCTGGCTGTCCTGGAACTCACTCTGTAGACCACGCTGGCCTCGAACTCAGAAATCCGCCTGCCTCTGCCTCCCAAGTGCTGGGATTACTGGCGTGTGCCACCACGCCCGGTGGGTTTGCCTTTCATTTAGGCTGTGACATAACCACTCACAGGTAAGGGTGTGAAAGAGTTAACTCAGAAACTTTAAAAAGGGCCAGGGGCTGGGTTGCATTCCTCAGACAAGGGGGAGGGAGAGACCGACCTAGGGGTGAGAACGCATTCCAAAGGACTGGATTGACCCGGACTGACCATTATACAACCTACCTCTTCCTCTAGGAGATCAATCTGTTTAAAAGTATCACAGTTCCGCCAATCACATTGTACCTAATGGTGTCTGCCCTGGAAACTGTATAAAAAAGTCCACTGGGAGGACTGCAGGGGGTTGTTCTCTCTTCATATGCAGAGTGACCCTAGCTTGCTAGTATTTTTGTTTTGTTTTGTTTTGTTTTGGATTTGGTTTTTTTTTCGAGACAGGGTTTCTCTGTATAGCCCTGGCTGTCAGATCCCTGAGTGCTGGGATTAAAGATATGTGCCACCACTGCCCGGCTTCTAATACCTATTCTTGATAAAAAATAAAATAAAATAAAATAAAATAAAATAAAATAAAATAAAATAAAATAAAATAAAATAAACAAACACCCAGCTAGCTCAGAATGGATGGAGGTCTTCCTTAAAGTGCAGAAGAACTGTTAGGAACAACCACACCTAACAGTCCCTAAGATTGTCACAAATGTGTTCCCTGTTAAAGAAAAATCACAAGGGACAAGATGATCAAACAGAATTGGACTTTCAGTCTGGCATGGGTGGTCCATACCTGTATCCTCAGAACGTGAGAAGGTGAGACAGAAGAATCATCAGTTTACAGTCATCTGTTGACCAGGAAAAAGTTCCAGGCTAGCCTTGTCTATATTTGAGCCTGCTTAAAAAACAAACAAGGGCTGGAGAGATGGCTCAGCAGTTAAGAGCACCGACTACTCTTCTGAAGATCCTGAGTTCAAATCCCAGCAACCACATAGTGGCTCACAACCAAACGTAACTAGATCTGATGCCCTCTTCTGGGGTGTCTGGAGATACCTCAGTGTACTTACATTTATTTAATAAATAAATCTTTGGGCCGGAGAGAGAAGAAAAGTGCTCAAAGACAGTAAACAGTGTATTTACATATACTACATAAATAAATCTTTAAAAAAGAAACAAACAGCCGGCCATGGTGGCGTACGCCTGTAATCCCAGCACTTGAGGAGGCTGATTTCTGAGTTCAAGGCCAGCCTGGTCTACAGAGTGAGTTCCAGGACAGCCAGGACTACACAGGGAAACCCTGTCTCGGGGAAGAAAAAAAAAGAAACAAACAAACATACAAAACAACAAAATTGATTTTATTCTGAATTCTTCAGCTTGTAGTGAGTGGCAGTACTGTAACTTTATTTAATTTTTTTCAAAACCTTTTTTTGTTTTGTTTTTTGTTTTTTGTTTTTTGTTTTTTTGAGACAGAGTTTCTCTGTGTGGTCCTGGCTGTCATGGAACTCAGAAATCTGCCTGCCTCTGCCTCCCAAGTGCTGGGATTACAGGTGTGTGCCACCACACCCGGCTTCCAACCCTATTTTTAATGATGGTTCTTAAAAGCTTTAACCTCCCTTGTAGCCCACTATCCAACAGAGGTAGTAGAAGGAAAGGATTTTGGAAAAGTGGACCTGTTTAGAAAGATTCTTTGGAGCAACTCCCATCTGTGTTGTCTGGACATCAGCAGTTGGGTTCACAGGTCAGCAGTGGCAGCTCGATCCACTCGCAAACACTTCACAGATACACCGGAGGTTTAGTTTGGTAGAGTTGTTTTAGCAACAGCGGTGGCAAGACCTAGCAGAGACAGTCTGTCAGCCTAGGTTCCAGTCAGCAGGAGGGACCCAGAGGGACACCAGAAGTTCTCAGGAAGCAAAATATCAGCAAAGACAAAAGTCCCACACCAGCAAGCCAAGCTCTGTCTCCATTACTCTGAGTCCCATTTGAACTCTCCAGACATCACCTGTCCACGTCACCTGTCCACATCACCTGTCCACATCACCTGTCCTCCACGTGCCTTGCCTCACCACGTGCATCCAATCAGCCCGAGACCCAACAAAGGCAGCTAAACTAGGCAGTGTAAGGCGAACCAATACATGCGTGTCACCAGCAAAGAATCCTTTACCACATGTCCTTTCATGTGCTTGCTTTAGCAAGCATTCCTTCATGAATGAGCCTTAGCCTTTCACGCCTGTGTCTACTTTAAGGAAATGTTCCTTCATGTGTTTGCCCCAGCAAAACACCATCCGACTTTCCAAAGTACCCTTAAGTTTCCATTTCACAGTACAGATCAAGCCTAGGTGTCAGGCTGTACTGAAAGTGTGAAGGTGTTTATTTATTTAATTTTTCCCCCTGCCTCTGTCTCCTGAGTGCTGGGATTAATTGCTTGGACCATAACAACTGACCTGGAGTGAAAAAAAGTAAAAGATAATGGAAAATTTAATGGAGGACATCAGGGAGGGGTCTGATGGACCGGTGTGCCAAGCACACTGATACCTACGAGTGTGCAAATGTTTTCCTCTGT
Organism: Apodemus agrarius; assembly: GCA_964023405.1. Lineage (NCBI taxonomy): Eukaryota > Metazoa > Chordata > Mammalia > Rodentia > Muridae > Apodemus > Apodemus agrarius. Next base: position 45,786,321 of record OZ030009.1, read on the forward strand.
GACTATGCCAGCTGTGCTTGGCAGCCTTTGAAACTGTATTCCTACCTTTGAGACTATCAGGAGGCTAGTTCTCTCTCTCTCTCTTTCCCTCCCTCACTCTCTCCTTCCCAACCTCCCTTCCTCTACCTCTTCCCTTACCCTCATGAAAACCCAGGCCATGTGGTAGGAAAGAAATCACTTTATTCAAGTGCTGGCTTTAGAGAACATTTTTCTCAAAGCTCTGTCTTAGAGAACTCAAGAGCATAAAACAAAACAAAACAAAACAAAACAAAACCAACCTTTTTTTACCCTCAACATAAATTTTTTGGTTCTTTGTGAATTTCACATCATGAACCCTAATCCTACTCTTTTCCCAATCTTCCATGTCCACCCACACAAGTGTAACATTCTCCGCAAAAGAAAATAAAACAAAAACAAAACTATATCACCAATCGCTCTGGGCAATGATCTGCCTTGTATCAACCCCAGCCTCCTCTCATGACAATCACCGGCCATCCCACTCCTCCATCTTTCCAGCCTCTCCATCACATATTCGTTGGAAGTACTGGCATTGGAAGCTTCGGTGTGTCACACAGGACTCACTTCTATCCAAACAGCTTTGCTAACAAATATTCACGGAGGTGAGTCACTGATTTGGTTCAAGGCCTCTGGTTTCTGCTACACCATCAGCACTGGACATTTGCTGAGACTCCTCTTGAATATCCTGCTGTTTCCTAAAATCATAGAGACTCTTCACTATGGTTAGAGAGGACCAGCCATTTTGAGCACTCCAGCAGCATATGTGATATGAGGTAGATATTAGGGTGGGCCAACTCAAAGCCCTGGATCTGGGCCTGGGTGGTAGCTGAGTTTGTCAGCCCAAGCCTCTGCCAGCAGCAGCAAGGGCTGGGACTGGTTCAACGCACCACTTAGAACATCAACATGGCGTCCAGTGGCATCCCATACTGCAGACATCTTCATGACCTTTGGTGGTGACTTGGCCACAGACATCAATACAGCCCATTGTATCTGGACCACTGACCCCTGCATAGTCCTCAGGCCTCATCATGGCTTCATACCATTCACACCAACATACTCCCTCCCCCATGACAGGCAGCAAAGCCCAAGGACATTATCATGTCATCAGTCAGCAGCACAGACCAGAATGTTTTGCATTCTGGTGTTGCAAAATCTTTGATCACATTGTGAACCCTGAGATTGTGTTGTTTACTGAAAAACCCTGTTTCTAGTTGTGGCACACCTTTAACCCCTCTGACTGGAATACAAATATGCCCTTTGTATACACTGTTAATCCCAAATAATGAAGGTAAAGTTAGTTTGTAGAAGGACCCAGGTTTGAAAGTGGTGTCTAAATGAGTGGAAGACAAAATGATGAACAAGAGAAAGATTTGACAGAATAGGATCTGCCCAGCTCACACGAGAAGAGAGAGAGAAAAGGGGAGCTACTGAGGAGGGCAGCGCAGAAAGAGAAAGGGAGGCAGTTTTACTGGGACAGTTGTACAGAGACAAGTTGGAGACAGAACAAGCTAGATACAGGTAAAGACAGAACAAGACAGAGAAGGAGAAGGAGCCAGACGATTAGAACATATTGCCAATGTTAGTATGAGGTTGTGATGTTTTGTAGGGAGTGGCACTATTAGGAGGTGTGGCCTTGGAGTAGGTGTGTCACTATGGGCGTGGGCTTTAAGACCATCCTAGCTGCCTGAAAGTCAGTATTCTCCTAGAAGCCTTCAGATGAAGATGAAGATGTGGAACTCTCAGTACCTCCAGCACCATATCTGTCTGGATGCTATCATGCTCTTACCTTAAGGACAATGGACTGAATCTCAGAACCTGTAAGCCAGCCCCAATTAAATGTTGTCCTTATAAGAGTTGCCTTGGTCATGGTGTCTGTTCACAGCAGTAAAACTCTAACGAAGGCAGAGGACAAGCAAAGCAATGCAGAAGATGAGAGAGAGAAGATTGAATTAGTCACCCTGGAGAGGCGTTTGAGACACAATAGTTGAGTTGAACCAGCCAGCTAGAGTTCAGAAAACAAGAAAAGGGCGATCTTACTCAACAGGAAACCTCAGAGGCTGAAACATTCTAGGCCTAGATAAGGTTGTACTGAGGCTAAGCTTCCAGGACTAGGTAATCAGGTGGAGGCAGGAAGCTTCTGGAGTGACATTTCATACAAGTGAATAAAAGCTGCTATTACAGTTACATCAACATAGATTTCAGGCTTTATCTTAGCCTGGGATAGCAGCATGGGCCACCAACACCAACATGGCTTCTGGTGGCACCACAGACCATGGTGATCCTTCCAGGAGGTCTAACTTAAGCTCCAGGCTGCTGCACACCTCCCCAAGTGGCAACCTTGGTCCCCTATCTCACCTGTCACCACCATCACACTTCTCTCTCCACAGGGCACATGCCTACCATTCTGCTTTTCCATCTCCCCCACCTCTCCATCACCTACTTCATCAGAGTGGTGTCCACTCGCCCAGTGCCCATAAAAAAAAAACTTAAAAAAAACTGTAGCCGGGCGGTGGTGATACATGCCTGTAATCCCAGCACTCTGGGAAGCAGAGGCAGGCGGATTTCTGAGTTGAAGGCCAGCCTGGTCTACAGAGTGAGTTCCAGGACAGCCAGGGCTATACAGAGAAACCTTGTGTCGAAAAAACCAAATCCTGTCGCCGGCGTGGTGGTGCACGCCTGTAATCCCAGTACTTGGGAGGCAGAGGCAGGTGGATTTCTGAGTTCGAGGCCAGCCTGGTCTCCAGAGTGAGTCGACTACACAGCCAGGACTACACAGAGAAACCCTGTCTTGAAAAACAAACAAACAAACAAACAAACAAACAAACAAACAGAGCTAAAAAAAAAAAGTTATGTGTGAGTGTTTTCTTCTGAGTGTATGCCCGCGCACACCACTTGTTTACCTGGTTCTGGCCAGAAGGTGGCATCAGATCTCCTGGAACTGAATTTACAGGTAGTCATTAGCTGCCATGTGGGTGCTGGGAATCGAAGCTTGCTCCTCTGGAAGGGCGGCCTTTGCACTTAATGGCTGAACAGCCTCACCAGTTCTCCAAAGGACTGTTAAAGGGAGGGGTAGAGCAGCAAGGAGCAATGGACAGGAAGAGCATAGCTGAGGGAACATTAGTCTCCAGAAGCTTCTAACTGAGGATGTTTTACTGGTTGTTTGTTTGTTTTTCAAGACAGGGTTTCTCTGTGGAGCCCTGGCTGACCTGAAACTCTGTAGATCAGGCTGGCCTCGAACTCAGAAATCTTCCTTCCTCTGCCTCCCAAGTGCTGGGATTAAAGGCGCGCCACCACTGCCTGGGGAACATTCTTGACTTTTGATTTTTGACTCCTAAGGCAGTTCTCATAATATATTCTCTCTCTCTCTCTCTCTCTCTCTCTCTCTCTCTCTCTCTCTCTCTCTCTCGTTGGGAGTAAAGATCCTTATGCTCACTGATCACCAGGGGAACAGGAATATTAAGCATGCAGGCTTGTCTTTTAAAAGGAAAATATTTATAACCTGTTTTTCCACCCAGAGGGCTGGGAACTGGAGGTGGTTAGTAGCCCAGAGACTTGTGTTACCTGAAGGGCCAGGTCATACCAAGTTCCCACAACTGGAAGTGGCTAGTAGCCCAAAGGACCTCTATGCGATCTGTAGGACCAAGGCCACACCAGGTCCTTCCCTAGGCCCTTAAGCTAACATGTGTGGCCTATCTCTAGAGCCCATCTTCTTGGAAGAAATGACATGTACTTTGAGTTTTGACGTAATTATGCCTCCTTGTGCACTGGGGATTGTAGCACATGGGGGAACTTTTGTCCAAATTGTACCGTGTTTGAACATGCTGGCAGTAAGTCAGCTGCTTGCATCAGACTCTGGACCTTTGCCCCAGCCTGGCTGACTGACTTGAACTGAGCTTCCAACCACATCTTGCTGGGAACCCCTCCCCTTTCCCCACCCCCTCCTTTCTTTTTCAGAGAAGGGTTATTCTGTGTAGCCCTGGCAGTCCAGTTTGCCCTTTGAACTCATGAAGATCCTGCCTTTGCTTCCCAGATGCTAGGAATAAAGATGTGCAACATCATGTCTGTGTCTGTCTGTCTGTCTGTCTGTCTGTCTCCCTGTCTGTCTCCCTCTAAAATTTGACAGGATGTCAGGTAATCCAGGATAGCCTAGAACTCACTATGTAGCTGAGGCTGTCTTTGAACTACTAATATTCCTGCTTCTACTTCTCAAGCACTGTGCTTATAGGCATAGGGTTCCAGGCTCTATTATGTAATTCTTTTGTAGACAAACATGGAATTCCCCTACAAATTAAACACTATTCTATTTTTAACTGGAAAAAAATAGGATTAGTATGGGCTTTTTGGTTTTTTTTTTAATTTTTTATGTCTATGAATATTTTGCCTGTATGTATATCTGCACACTAAGTGTTCACTTGGTGCCCATGAAATTTAAAAAAGGAGGTAGGATCCCCGGAACGAGAGTCATGGGTGGTTATAAAGCACCAAGTCAGTGCTGGGAATTGAACCGTGATTAATAGGTAAAACATGAAAAAACAAGACAACCTCCCCCCAAAGGCCAAAAAATGAGAAGCAAAACCTTTCAGAACCTATTAACTTAGCAAATCACTGTCTTCCCTCAACCCAAAAGCTGTGTCCGAAACTGTAGGAGAGATTGCCCCATCTTTCTGTAACTTCCTTTCTGAGGTAGCCAACAATGTTTTTAAAACCCATTTTGATTGACCTGGGCCAGCAGGTCCTCCTTTAGCAACAGAGTCCTAAGGATACTGTGGAGTGAGAGGATAAAGAGGACAGGGACACTTGGGGCCAGGAGGCCTTACACAAGTGGCTCACGTGAGCAAGTGTATAAGTCCAAGATCTCCTGTATTGTTTGTAGGGGAGCAGCAGGCCCAAGTGAGCAGAAGGCTAAGCAAGCCATGTCCCACAGGGGATCACGGCATACCCTAAGAGTGTCGGCGACCAGCACACAGTGGCCTGGGACTGGTAAATCCAGGCTCCTCAGGGAAAAGCCATGCTCCCAGGAAGTGGAATCTTTTTTTTTTTTTTTTTTTTTTTGGTTTTTTGAGACAGGGTTTCTCTGTGTAGCCCTGGCTGTCCTGGAACTCACTCTGTAGACCAGGCTAGCCTCTAACTCAGAAATCCACCTGCCTCTGCCTCCCAAGTGCTAGGATTAACGGCGTGCGCCACCACGCCCGCTAGGAAGTGGAATCTTAAGCCCCAGACCAGATCTTACCAAGACAAGGACTCAGAACAGGTTCCCCTGTCCTTTCCTCGGGGCCTGTGAGGAAGCCTAGCTTCATCCAGGCTTCCAACGCTTAGCTTATGCCTTTGTGGTCTGTTACTGTAACACATCTTGAAGCTAATTTAGCACCATGTGTTTCTGGGCCATGGTCCTCAAGTTCGGTTCTAGAATAAACCGTCTCCCATTCTCTTTGAGGTGAGAGCTGCATTGCTTGTGTTGACGCCTAAAACACAGAAGCCATCTTTTTTCTGTGGATCTGTAAGCATGTCTTTGATCAAGTTCCTACTGTGAAAGAAAGTTCCCGAAAAGAAGCTATGTGTGCAAAGGCTGGTGCAGTGATCAAAATGTCAATGACTACAGGGAGGGGGTTGGAAAGTTACACACCTGGGATCCAATTACAATTTCTCTGAGGCTGTCCTTGGTCACCACTGTGTTAGACCTATAATCTTTTTTTTTTTTTTAATTAGTTTTTCCGAGATAGAATTTCTCTGCATAGACCTGGCTATCCTAGAACTAGCTCTGCACCAGGCTGGCCTTGAACTCTCAGAGATCTTCCTGCCTCTGCCTCCTGAGTACTTGGACTAAAGCAAACAAAAACAAACAAACAAGCGAACAAACAAATAACCAAACTTTTGGAATGTATTAACTTCAAACACTATTCTCCACCCAAGGGCTAAGACAATACTGTTAGGTCTCAAAGACACCGGGACGAATGGCTGACTGAGGTGTCTGTTAACTGACCAAAGCAGACCAGGCAGCTCTCCTACTGTTGCTAGCGCCTGTTTGTCCCAAGCAAGAAGTGCAGTTAGTATAACCAAAGTTATATTTGATTATACTGAGGGTCATCACACAACGTTCACACTCTAAATTCTGAGCTAAGGCGTGCTCAGCCTATCTGCCCAAGGCTGCTCACCTGCTCCCCTTAGCTGAAGGTCAGGTCCAGTCTCTAACAGAAGTCTTTAATTCGAGGGTCAGAATCTTGGGCAGTCTCTGGGCAGATCAAGGTGGAGTCTCTCCAAATGTGCGTTGTTCTTGGTCTCAGCTTATATACTGTCTGGTGGGCATCCTGGGGTTCTAGGACTGCGTTTGGTTATCTTGAGTCATGTCGCTGGGCTGTGGTTATCAGGTGTAGCCTTGGGTGTAAGCTATTTTTACACGTCTAAATGGTGTTATTTTTACACTTCTCATTCCTTGCCATAACCTAACCCTCTCCCTCCCGGGGTTGGGGTTTCTCTCCCCCAGCGTCTGACTCCTGTGTGACAGCCATTTTTGGACATCCAGTGTCCTGGACTTCTGGCCTCTGGGCTGCTCCACTGCTCCTGGGTTTCTCTCGGTCCACTCGCCCTTCCTCAGCCCCTCCTCCCCTCCCCCACCCCTCGCTCTTTCCCCCTTTTCTCATGGCCCAGTTGCGTCAGCTGGCCACGTTCAATCTGGATCCTTCCAGAGGCCTCTGGCTGTGCTCTCCCTCTTATCTACAATAAGCCATCTCCTCAAACACACCTAGGAGCGTTATGTCCCCATTTTTTTCCATCTGGCCATCAGATAGTATCTGAGGCCTACCTGCTTTTCCGATGTACTCGCTGATGTCATTTCAAATTGCTTTGATGTATGCCTTGTGTTGTTCTTTTGTTTGTTTGTTTGTTTGTTTTCCCCAATCATCTCAGCACTTATTATTACCCATTTCCTTATCCTTTCCCCACCTCTAAGAATGCCTATTTTGAAATCAATATCTAGTGAACATCTAGTATTTGTTGCATAACAATTCCTAAGAAATTCTGTTGGAAACCCAGCATGGTGGTGCACTTTTTTTTGTTTGTTTGTTTTTTGTTGTTGTTGTTTTTTTTTTTTTGTTTTTGTTTTTCGAGACAGGGTTTCTCTGTGTAGTCCTGGCTGTCCTGGAACTCACTATGGTGGTGCACTTTTAATCCCAGCACTCAGGAGGCAGATGGATCTCTGGGTTCCAGGATAGCCAAGGCTACTCAGAGAAACCCTGTCTTGAAGAGGAGGAGGAGGAGGAAGAGGGGAAGGAGGAGGAAATCCTGTTGGGCCTCAGGGAGCTGTCTCAGTTGGTAAAGTGCTTGCCAAGCAAGCATGGGCACCCGAGCTTGGTTCCCAGCACTCATGTAAAAACTGGGTGAGCGCCTCTCTAATTCTGTGTCCGAGAGGCAGAGACAGGCAGATCCCGGCGGTTTGCGGGCTACTCGGTCTACCCAAATTGTTCAGCTTCTGGCTCAGCGAGAGACTCTGCACCAAACAATAAGGTCGAGAATAATTGACCTCTCAGTTTCACCTCTTGTTGCCTACACACCCAGAGAGACACAGATACACACAGTTAACTAAAGGGGTATTTCATTCTTGAAAGTCTGATTGGCTAATAAAGACGGCAATGTGATTTATGGATGAGACATAGCCAACAACGAAATCAAATCTCTCTCTCCCTCTGTGTGTGTGTGTGTGTGTGTGTGTGTGTATGTGTGTGTGTGTGTGGTGTGTGTGTGTGTGTTTAGACAAGATACGAAGATGAACACGGAAGTTGGAAGACAACTTTCAGCCCGGTTTTCTCCTTCTATCATGTGAGTCCTGGGGGTCGAACTCAGGTAGCCAAATTTTATCAGCATTTACCTTTATCCACGGAGCCATCTTACTAGCTCTTATGCTAATATTAAAAAAGACAGGCCAAAGCCGGGCACGGTGGCGCATGCCTACCTTTCTTTCTTTCTTTCTTTCTTTCTTTCTTTTCTTTCTTTCTTTCTTTCTTTCTTTCTTTCTTTCTTTCTTTCTTTCCACTCTGTAGACCAGGTTGGCCTCGAACTCAGAAATCCACCTGCCTCTGCCTCCCAGAGTGCTGGGATTACAGGCGTGAGCCACCACTGCCCGGCTAACAGGGCCCTTTTTTTTTTTTTTTTTTTTTTTTTGGTTTTTGGTTTTTCGAGACAGGGTTTCTCTGTATAGCTCTGGCTGTCCTGGAACTCACTCTGTAGACCAGGCTGGCCTCGAACTCAGAAATCCACCTGCCTCTGCCTCCCAAGTGCTGGGATTAACAGGGCACTTTCTTAATTAGTGATTGATAGGAGAGCGCCCAGCCCATTGTGGGTGGTGCCTTCCCTGGGCTGGTGGTCTTGGGTTCTATAAAAAAGCAGGCTGAGCAAGCCATGAGGATCCACCCAGTAAGCAGCACCCTCCATGGCCTCTGCATCAGCTCCTGCCTCTGGGTTCCTGCCCTGTATGGATTCCTGCTCTGACTCCCTTCAATAATGAACAGCAAGATGGAAGTGTAAGCCAAATAAACTTTTCCTCCCCAACTTGCTTTTTGGTCATAGTGTTTCATTACTGTAATAGAAATTCTAACTAAGGCAGTGTGTTTGTAAATGGGTCTGTGTATGTGCACAGGCTCCTAATCACTGATCTGTCTTTCCAGACCCTTTTGATTATTTTTCTTTTCTTCTCTTTTTTCTTTTCTTTTCTTTTCTTTTCTTTTCTTTTCTTTTCTTTTCTTTCTTTCTTTCTTTTTTTTTTTTTTTGAGACAGGGTTTCTCTGTCCTGGAACTCACTCTATAAAGTATGCTGGCCTTGAATTCAGAAATCCACCTGCCTCTGCCTCCCAAGTGCTGGGATTAAATCATGCGTTGCCACTGCCTGGCTTGATTAATTTTCAAAAAAGATTTATTTATGTTCCAGCTGCATGTACAATTCTCCATGCCAGAAGAGGGCATCAGATTCCATTACAGATGGTTGTGAGTCACCATGTGGTTGCTGGGAATTGAACTCAGGACCTCTGTAAGAACAGCCAGTGTTCTTAACCACTGAGCCATCTCTCCAGCCCCCTTTATGCTGATTTTTTTTGTTTTGTTTTTTGTTTGTTTGTTTTTGTTTTTTTTATTTATTTTATTTATATGAATACACTGTAACTGTCTTCAGACACACCAGAAGAGGGCACCAGATCCCATTACAGATGGTTGTGAGCCACCATGTGGTTGCTGGGATTTGAACTCAGGACCTTTGGAAGAGCAGACAGTGCTCTTAACCACTGGGCCATCTCTCCAGCCCCTGTTTTTGTTTGTTTGTTTGTTTGTTTGTTTGTTTGGTTTTTCGAGACAGGGTTTCTCTGTAGTCCTGGCTGTCCTGGAACTCACTCGGTAGACCAGGCTGGCCTCGAACTCAGAAATCCGCCTGCCTCTGCCTCCCAAGTGCTGGGATTACAGGCGTGCGCCACCACGCCCGGCTTGTTTGTTTGTTTTTTGTTTTGTTTTTTTCGAGACAGGGTTTCTCTGTGTAGCCCTGGCTGTCCTGGAACTTACTCTGTAGACCAGGCTGGCCTTGAACTCAGAAATCCACCTGCCTCTGCCTCCCAAGTGCTGGGATTACAGGCGTGCGCCACCACCGCCCGGCTCTTTATGCTGATTTTTAAGACTGCATATTTACTGATGTTAGTAAGATGTGTATGAATCTCCACTAGGCCTTTGGAAATCATGAAAATGACCTATGAACTATGGCTCCTTTGTTCCATTCTCCTGCCTCCTGCAAGCCCTTTCTTAGGGCAGCCAATCTCAGTTTGAACTTGACATTCCTCCGGAAACAGTGTGCAGAAGGCAGGGGTGCTCACAGGTAAGCATTGGGGAAGACAGGAATGTTAACCGCACAGAACATTCTCCTCAATGAAGGAAATGAATACCTGTTTTCCACGCCAAAGGCTAGGAGTGAATATTGTTAATTTTCTGGTGACTTTTGCTAACTGTAGAGCCAGGCCTCACCCAGACCCTTCCCCCAAGAACCCCCCCAGACCATTTCTCCCAAGCTCTCCCTCCCTAAACCTTTCTCTTTAGTTTTGTTTTTCAGCCAATAGAATCCATCTTTAGGGGAGATGTCACATGTATTTTATACCCTGGTGACCTTTATTAGGCAGGCGCCACATCAGATCTTAGTTCCTTGAGTTATAAAACCCCATCTTCATAGTAGAGGTCACATGTATTTTGCAACAGTTTTTGATGTAGTTACATATGAAGCTTTATTGTGCATATGGGACTGAGATAATCTTTACCTGGAAACATTTTTCCAAAATTATATTGTACTTAAATATGTCTAAAATAAACTGGCCTGGTATCAGACTCCAGAGGTTTCTTACCTCAGGCAGATCGTGAGGCGTGCAGGGAGCCCACGACGACGGCGGCGACGACGACGACGACGACGACGACGACGACGACGACGACGACGACGACGGTGGGTTCCGTCCTTACCAGGTCTGCTTGGTATTTACCACCAGAATCGAAAGGTTATTCTTTGATTGCCACGGACCGACTCAGTCGGAACACACTCCCGTGGGGAATCAGGGTCTTTGGTATGCAGGAAGGTACAGGTCCGGCGAATGACAGACAGACACACACAAGATCTGAATGCGTCTGAATGCACTTTACTGTTCTGAGGCAGGAATTCTTATACTCAAAAGTAGGTAATTACATTACTGAAGAAAAAATGTATCTAGTGAAGCGTTTACAAAGAATGGTTACCATGGATATCTGACGTAAGGAAATACAAAATCAATCAGGTATGAACTTCAGAGAACACCTACAAAGCATTACGTCCCTTGATCAGAGTAGCTGTGGTCAATGATAGATTAGTAATTCAAGAGTTCTTGAGAACACTACATTATAACCCTGGGGTCCCTTTGTTTATGAGCAGTCTCTTATTAATGTCCTGCTTCCTTCTTGTAAAACTCCCTCAAGCTCACTTTGAAACTTTACTAACTGATGGTTTCCAAGTCAGAGTGCCAAAGTCAGCTAACCATACAAATAATAGATATTGTTGGGAGGTTAATTCTATAATGTATCTAGGTAATAACTGTACAGCTGATTAAAAGCAAAGCAATGGATCTCTAGAAAATAAATCATGGCCAGTGCTGTAGCTCAAAGAATGAAACTCTAGTGAACCATCACGCCTGGATGCTTGTACCTCCGGCTGGCAGGGACATCTTGTAAGTAAAAGAACAGGTTAGAGAAAGGGTCACACAGCTTGCCATGAGAAAATTCAGCTCAGCTCTATCTGCAGCCAAGGAGGCCCACAGCGGCATTCTTGAACAGCCCCAGTAGATATCACACGGCCTCTGCCTGGATTGTAGCTTGGCTGCGTGAAACTACGGTGATCAAGAGATGCGTGTGATTTCTCCCGCTTTTTTATTTTTTAATTTGAGCTCATGAATATCTCTTTTGGCAGCAGAAATGGAGGAGAAGACTAGTTTGAAAATTATTGGAAGGATAAGAAGAAAAAGAAAGATTACCCCTGCAGCCACGGCAACGACAACAATCCAATGTAACCAAGTTACAGGGTTCAGAGACTTCAAACCAGAACTAAAAGCCTGAGCCAAATCCTCTAAGTTAACCGATCCATCTTGTGCTTTACTCATAACCGCAATTTGAGTTCTTAATTGAGCCATATCATGTGAAATATTATTATCTTTCCAAATTCCCAACAAATGATTTTTAGTAAGAGTCCAATTATGTTGCTCGTCATAGATTAATGGCGTTACGCATATGTATCGAAAGCTGGCATGACATCTGGTGGAAAGCTGAACCTTAATATTTTCTATCTCTTGTCCTAACTCCAGAACTACATCCTCTAAAGCATCAATCTTTGCTTCCAATTTCTTATCTATAACCTCTTGTTTTACCAGTGCCAAAGAAACATTCTTATTCAAATCATTAACAAAGTGTGCAGTCTTCATTTCTGAGACTAAAGCAACTGATGAAACTGTAAGTGAAGTCACAATAGCTATCAAGGCACTGATACCTAACATTAAAGCTGCTACAAAATGCTTTGGCCTAATAAGCTCACTAATTCTTGTAACTACCTGTAAAGCCTCATTGTCAAACCAAGCTTCATCCTTTAGATCTACAGGAAGCATTACGTAGGAAGGTCTTTGTAATATCACGATGCGTGAATAGGATTCAATCAACTTATGATCAATACAATTAGTCAAAATACATTCGGAACAGTGAACCTCATAAGAGTGCCCTAATTTAGTAATGATTAAATCTGTATCATTTCCAGCAAGTATACTATAAGGATAGCTCAAACAAGATCTAATCGCTACAGGAAGAGGTCTAGACTCCAGAGGCTTCTTAAAGTAAATTATATCTGATGCAGCAAAAAGTCTGAATAGTCCTGGAAATGTATTCAAAACATCACCTGAAGGAGAATGACTAACATAAATAGGTTCTACCCATCCTGGTGTATACCACCTATTAATAGGTTCCAAAGTAAACCCTTCAGGTTTATATCCATGATAGTGTAATTTTTTAGGAAACTGCAGACACAGGACACATTTGCATAGAAAGAATAACAAACATAGCAAGAAACATATTTTCTGTCGATAACTGCTTTCTGGTGCTAGTGATCATCTGCTGCGCTTCTCGGGCGAGTCTCCTCAGCTGTCCCCAGGTGGGCAGATCCTCCCTTGACTCCTGTGATGGTTCAGCAGCAGTTGAGGTCTCCCGTAGAACAGCAAGATCAAGCCCCATCATCATTCTCAGCATCTTCTTCTTTTTTAGTCTCTGCTTTCTCCTCTGATTCCTCGATAGAGGCCCTCTGGTTAAACGTCCGGATGAGCCTGTCTGGGATCCAGATTGGACTGTCTGCATCCTGTGGAAAAACACAAGCATACCCTCTTCTCGGAGGAAATTAAAGCATCCGGTCCTTTCCAGGATCCGGTTAATAAGTCTTTCCACATTACTTGTGGAAGTTGTTCTCCTTTTATTCCTCCCCAATGTTTCATAGCAGGGGAGTTTCCTTGTTCATCAGTATTCAAATAATTTATCACAAAAAGAGCATGATTCAAAAGATGATGGGGAGAAAAATATTTATTAGCAGCCCTGAGGCGTTCAATCTGATTTTTCAAAGTTTGGTGAGATCTCTCAATTATTGCCTGTCCTTGGGGATTATATGGTATTCCTGTGGTATGATGTATATCCCATGCTCGCAGAAAAGAGGCAAAAGCCTTAGATGTATAAGCTGGAGCATTATCTGTCTTAATTCTCAATGGCTTTCCCATCATCATGAAGCTTTGTACAAGATGTTGAATTACATCTTTCACAGCTTCTCCACTTCTAGCAGAGGCAAACAGCGCATGAGAATAAGTATCCACTGTCACATGAACATAAGCCAATTTTCCAAATTCTGGGATATGTGTAACGTCCATTTGCCATAAAGCTAATGCCTTAAGGCCTCGGGGATTTACTCCCATTTTTTGTGGGTGGTAAACTTGAGGACAATTACCACAATCCTTAACTATCTGTCTGGCTTGTTCTCTAGTAATATGAAACATCCTTCTTAAAGCAAGAGCATTTTGATGATGTAGCTCATGACTATTCTTTGCCTCTAATACATTCATAACTGTTCCTCTAGTTAATGCATCAGCCATATAATTTCCTTTACTAAGAGGGCCTGGTAAATTAGAGTGACCCCGTATATGTCCTACATAAAATTTTTCTACTCTTTTTCTAATCGTATTTTGCAATTGCTGTAATAAATTTAAGATTTGAGACTGCCCTGAAAGCAAGGCTGTTTCTATGGCTGGAAACAAATTAACCACATACTTTGAATCCGTATAAAGATTAAGTTTTTCTGTAAAATTTTGAAAAGCAAGTAGAACTGCTCTTATCTCTGCTTGCTGAGCAGAAGTCTGCACACCTTCCTCTATCAGAGGCTTTTGTCCTGGTACATAAACCACAGACCTCCCATTAGAGGAGCCATCTGTGAAAATACATAAGGCAGACTCCAAAGGTTGTGAAGAACATTTATTTGAGAAAATTATTTCTGTTTCCTTAAAAAATTCAATTAAAGGATGTTTAGGATAATGATATTTAATTTGTCCTGTATAACCTTGCAATGCAATTCCCCAATCATCATCTTCCATCAATAGTATTTCAAATTGCCTTTTATTATATGGTAAAATAATATTATGCATTTCTCTACCAAATAGTTCCCTGGATCTCATTCTTCCTTTATTAATCAATAAGGAGCACATATATGGATAAGAAGCCAACATTTTCTGTTGCACATGAGGTAAATGTATCCATTCCAACACACCATCCTGCCATAAGCATCCAGTGGGAGTGTAAGGTGTTTTAAAAATTATCAAGTCCCACTCTTTATCATAAGATATCTGCTTTACCTTTGCATCATTTAAGTTTTCCTCCACCAATGCTAAAGCTTTTATGGCTTCTTGAGTCATAACTCTTGGAGACTTAGGATCAGTATCCCCTTGTAATAGTTGAAACAAAGGACTTAATTCTCCTGTAGTAATTTTCAAAAAAGGTCTAATCCAATTAATATTTCCTAATAATTTCTGAAAATCATTTAAATTCCTTAATTTGTCTACTCTTATAGACACCTTTTGTGAGGCAATATAGTCATCATGAATTAACTGTCCCAAATAACTTAAAGGTCTATTCTTTTGTATCTTATCTGGGGCTATTACTAATCCAAATTTGGTAAAATGTTCAATTGTATAAAGTAATATTTCCTTATTAATTGATGGTGATTGATGAGCAATCAAGATGTCATCCATAAAGTGGGCAAAGTAAGCCTCAGGATATTTTTTTCTAATAAATACTAAAGCTTGATCCACAAATTTTTGACATAATGTCGGACTATTTTTCATTCCTTGAGGCAACACTTTCCATTGATACCTTTTATATGGCCTTCTCAAATTTACAGCTGGCACACTAAAAGCAAATCTTTTACAATCCTCAGGATGTAATTTTATAGTAAAAAAGCAATCTTGCAAATCAATTACTATCACATCCCATCCTGCAGGAACTGCCACTGGAGAGGGCAGTCCTGGCTGCAACGCTCCCATGTCTTCCATGGTAGCATTTACTGCCCTAAGGTCCTGTAGCAATCTCCACTTTCCAGATTTTTTCTTTATTACAAATATGGGAGTGTTCCAAGGACTATTGCTTTCTTCAAGATGTCCTTTTTCTAATTGTTCTTGCACAAGTTGTTCTATAGCCTGTATTTTTTCTTCTGTTAGGGACCACTGATTGAGCCATACAGGCTGCTCTGATTTCCAATTTAATTTGTCTGCATACAACAAGCCCTCAGCGGCCCCTATGAAAAATGCTGTTCACTCAGATTATCTGAGGTGACTAATTTTACATCCATGTCACTCATCATGTCTCTTCCCCACAAGGAAAAGGGGAGAGAAGGAACAACGTAAGGCTGAATCATTCCTGTCTTTCCTTCCAATTCCCATTTCAGAAACTGTGAACTTTGAGCCACATTAAAGGCTGTCCCTAAACCTAACAAAGAAGAAGAAGTCCTCTTACATGGCCAAGATGAAGGCCAATCCTTTCCTGCTATACAAGTCTTATCTGCCCCTGTATCTAAAAGTCCTTGAAACAACTTTCCATTTATTCTAACTGCTTTAAAAGGTCTTTCCACACCAATATTTTGGACCCATGCCACAACATCTGTAGAACCAAACTTCCCTTGTCCACGTTCATGCTTTAAGATTGGATTAGGTAAGTTAAGATAAGGCAGGAGCAGAAGCTGAGCTATTCTCTGCCCCTTATGAATTTGTATAGTTTCTTTTAATGGTCTAATCATGACTTTTATTTCTCCTGTGCTATCACTATCAATCACACCAGGCAACACTTCAAAATTCTTTTTATAATTTGAACTACGGCCAATTATTAACCCCACAGTTCCCTGTGGCAGAGTTCCCAAGGTAGACGTAGAGACTAAAGAAACACCGTCCCATCTAGAGAATATTACATCATCACAAGAGGCTAAATCTAAACCAGCACTACCAGGAGTAGCTCTAGGCAAATCATGTATAGTAAATTCAGGAGCCTCAGGATTCAGAGGACTCCCTGATGTAACTACAGTAGTTTCCTCTCTTTCGAGTTCGGGGCTGAGAGGCTGCCCCTGATTTAGTTTTTTGATTCCTCCTCCTTCTTTTCCCCATTAAGGGGTGTTCCATCCTTGTGGAACCTAGACTTGCACTCATTTTTCCAGTGCTTGCCTTTTTGGCAACGAGGGCATACTCCTGGGGGAGAACCCCTTCTATTGGAGTCCCTCTTATTGTTTCCTGGACATTGCTTTTGCACATGTCCTGATTTCCCACATTTAAAACAAGTGGGCTTGGAGGTTTCTTTTCCTCCTTTACCATAAGTCTTTTTAATATAGGCGCTGAGTTCCTCTTCCTTCATAGCTGCAGCGTAGGCCATACCTTGGACTACGGCTGGTGAGGCATCCACGCAGGCTTTCACATACTCCTGCACTGTTTCTGTCTTTCTAATAGGTCTTATCAAATCTTGGCATAAAGCATTAGCATTCTGCCAAGCCAACTGCTTAAGGAGTATCTCAAAGAATTCCGTGGTTGTACTTTCTGAAGCTTTTAACTCTCTGCTAGCAAACACTGAAAAGAACATTCCTTCCTGCTTTGACTCGGTCTGCCCCATGATATCAGATTACTTGCACTTAACCGGTGATCCTTTACCGGCGGGACCGCGGCTCCCTGGCAAGATCCGGCCTGTTACCTTGAAAGAAAGAAAGAAAGAAGGAAAGTTTACCTGCCCAATGTCCCTGTTCTGAGGCGCCAGCTGCCACGGACCGACTCAGTCGGAACACACTCCCGTGGGGAATCAGGGTCTTTGGTATGCAGGAAGGTACAGGTCCGGCGAATGACAGACAGACACACACAAGATCTGAATGCGTCTGAATGCACTTTACTGTTCTGAGGCAGGAATTCTTATACTCAAAAGTAGGTAATTACATTACTGAAGAAAAAATGTATCTAGTGAAGCGTTTACAAAGAATGGTTACCATGGATATCTGACGTAAGGAAATACAAAATCAATCAGGTATGAACTTCAGAGAACACCTACAAAGCATTACGTCCCTTGATCAGAGTAGCTGTGGTCAATGATAGATTAGTAATTCAAGAGTTCTTGAGAACACTACATTATAACCCTGGGGTCCCTTTGTTTATGAGCAGTCTCTTATTAATGTCCTGCTTCCTTCTTGTAAAACTCCCTCAAGCTCACTTTGAAACTTTACTAACTGATGGTTTCCAAGTCAGAGTGCCAAAGTCAGCTAACCATACAAATAATAGATATTGTTGGGAGGTTAATTCTATAATGTATCTAGGTAATAACTGTACAGCTGATTAAAAGCAAAGCAATGGATCTCTAGAAAATAAATCATGGCCAGTGCTGTAGCTCAAAGAATGAAACTCTAGTGAACCATCACGCCTGGATGCTCGTACCTCCGGCTGGCAGGGACATCTTGTAAGTAAAAGAACAGGTTAGAGAAAGGGTCACACAGCTTGCCATGAGAAAATTCAGCTCAGCTCTATCTGCAGCCAAGGAGGCCCACAGCGGCATTCTTGAACAGCCCCAGTAGATATCACACGGCCTCTGCCTGGATTGTAGCTTGGCTGCGTGAAACTACGGTGATCAAGAGATGCGTGTGATTTTTGATGTTTCCTTACAGATCCTTCTATGTTTCCTCCTGGATGCTCTCTATTGTACCTCAGTTTCCCTGCTTGTATCTCAGCTACCCTCCTCTGGGAACCAAACAGAGTTTATGAATACCCACTCTTAAAGATTATTTTATTTTACATGTGTGGAGGCCAGAAGAGGGCATCAGATACAATAGAACCAGACTTCCAGATAGAACTGGACTCCCAGCTGTGAGTGTCCAATGTGGGTGCTAGGAATGAAACCCAGGTCCTCTGTAGGAAGAGCAGCAAGTACTCTTAGCCACTGAGCCTTCTCTCCAGCTCCAAATGCCCACGCTTCTGGCAGGTGAAAAACAATTATAAGACATGTCTTAGAGGGAGTGTTCTTCTGGCTAAACGGTGCTTTCTGCCATGAAGATCTATGAGGGGTTCTTACTATAGGTTCTGAGAGTTAGGAAGAACCTCAGAGCTGGGAGGTGATGGCACACGCCTTTAATCCTTGCACTGGAGAGGCAGAGGAAGGTGGATCTCTATGGGTTCAAGAGCAGCATGGCCATTTCCAGAACGGCAATGCTACACAGAAAAACTCTGTCAAAAAAATAAATAAATAAAAATAAAGACTTCAGAAATTGTATACACATGAACACACACAATCCATACAGTCTGTACTGGCTAGTTTGGTGTGTCAACTTGACACAGGCTGGAGTTATCATAGGAAAAGGAGCTTCACTTGGGGAAGTGCCTCTATGAGATCCAGCTGTGGGGCATTTTCTCAATTAGTGATCAAGTGAGGGAGGGCCCCTTGTGGGTGGTGCCATCTCTGGGCTGGTATTCTTGGGTTCTATAAGAGAGCAGGCTGAGCAAGCCAGGGGAAGCAAGCCAGTAAGTAACATCCCTCCATGGCCTCTGCATCAGCTCCTGCTTCTGACCTGCTTGAGTTCCAGTCCTGACTTCCTTTGGTGATGAACAGCTGTGTGGAAGTGTAAGCTCAATAAACCCTTTCCTACCCAACTTGCTTCTTGGTCATAATGTTTGTGCAGGAATAGAAACCCTGACTAAGACACAGTCAAATTTCCCCTCTTCTTTATTCTATGCTGTGTAGACTGGTCTCAATCCTTGAGCTCAAGCTATTTATTGTCTTGGTTCAACTTCCCAAATACCTATTACAACAGCCAGCCTGCCCCATAGCAGCTGTACGGAGTCCATTAGAGCACTGGATCAGTAACTCACTGCTTCTAGAGGAGAAAGAGCACCGGATCAGTGAATCACTGCTTCTAGAGGAAACACAGCATTCACTTTCTGAGAGTGTCTCAATTCTGTCAAGCAAGCAACACAAGATATTCCTTGTTTTGTGTATAAAATCATCGTTTTTTTGGATTTGTTAATAATGAAGCAAGGCCAACAGCGCTGTTTTCACTGGGTTTGTCAACAAGCCTTCTTGCCTCTGGGACATTAGAAGGAACGCCAGTGCTCTGGGGGAGGAACAGCAAAACCTTCAACAAAAGCACAAGTAGGCAAAAATGCAGGAAAGGGGGAGGCATTAGAAGGGCCCAGTAAGCCCTTGGAAATCACGGGTGTAGCGTGGGAACCCTATTACAACGGTAGATTGTGTCCTAGTCCTCTACAGCTGAGAGGACGGCTTTGGGAAACAAACTGTCCATCTCCTCAAGTGTTGATGACTGTGGAGTTACAAACAAAAGTGAGTAGGCTAGCTGACAAGTACAGACTCTTCAGATCACAATCTGCAGATTGAAAGCACTTCCGATCGGCTAAGTCGAAGGATGGATCTGATTTATTCCTTCCTTCCTTCTTAAGACAAAGACTCTCTCTACATAGCTCTGGCTGTCCTGTAACTGGCTTTGTAATATAGACCAAGCTGACCTTAAACTCATAGATATTCACCTGCCTCTGCTTTTCCAAGTGTTAAGATCAAAGGTTTGTTCTACCACATAAGGAATCATTCCTAAGGCAAGCACTATTCATAACCAAAAGAGCCTCGGGGATCTCAGCCTTCCAACATAGACGATATTCACAGCTCGAACAAAGGAAGGGAAGTAAAGAAATCATGACAAACAAGCAGGTGCTTTTTTCAGACACAGTCTGAACAATTCGACTATGATTGACTATGATATGGCTGCTACAAAAAAATGTACATAGTTACTGGGCAGTAATGGCCTATGTCTTGGGAGGCAGAGGCAGCCAGAATTCTGAACATTCGAGGCCAGGCTTGTTACAGAGCAAGTTCTAGGACAGCTAGAGCTACACACACACACACACACACACACACACACAAAACAACTTTTTTTTGGAGACTCACTTTGCAGCCTGGACTATGCTGGACTCGAATTGTTTTGAGAACAACCAGAGAACAACACACAGACACTCTTTTTTTTTTTTTTTTTTTTTTCCGAGACAGGGTTTCTCTGTGTAGTTCAGGCTGTCCTGGAACTCACTTTGTAGACCAGGCTGGCCTCGAACTCAGAAATCAGCCTGCCTCTGCCTCCCAAGTGCTGGGATTACAGGCGTGCGCCACCATGCCCGGGGCCACACAGACACTCTTAAAGCTGAAAAGAAAGTTCGTATTGCTGGCTCCTGGCTGCAGAAGATACTTGCCCAAATCATGCAGCCCTGATCCTTTGTCGTTTATGCACAAAACCTACATTCTGGTTGGCACACTTCAGTTAGCAAGAATAAACAGAACTACGGAAGCCAAAACGTAAGGTTAGCACCTTTAGGGACTTTCCTGGTTCCTGGAACTATGGACCAGGCCTTTGATGCATTTGGTCTTTGTTCCATTTTTGGCAGAGATCTGCCTGCCTCTGCCTCTGCCTTTCAAGTGGAGATATTAAAGGTGTGAACCACTAAGCCCTGCTCTGACTTAATTTTTAAAAAAATCTATGCACACGTAGAATTCTGACTTTATTAGTGTACACTGTGCTTTAGCTCATATGCTGAGTGTTGTCACTACCCTCACAGATACAGAATGTTTCTAACACTCTAAAGAATCTCCACAGGCTTCTGAGTTTCCTCTAAGGCCAGAGCTTCCATTTCAGGCTTTCTCTCTCTTACTGTAAAGAGAGAAAGCACAGAAAACTGAGGCCTCCTTGAGAAACTTTGCCTGAGTCTAAAACAGTAGGTCGAAAGGCCCCATGAAGGACTTGGCCCAAGGATCGCTGCGCATGCTTAGACGCTCTACACTGCCTCCTCCTGTGAGGTTCCCTTAACTCGGCCCCGCCCCCGACGCTGCGGCCCCGCCCCCGACGCTGCGGCCCCGCCCCCGACGCCTGGGGCAGGGATAACCGGAGCCGAACCGGCTTTGGTTCCGCCAAACCTCAGTCAGTAGGAGACCTCCTTCGCTGCCGGAGCCATGCCTTCCGTCACTTTGAAGTCTCCGCGCCTGCGCCGGGTGTTTGTAGTCGGCGTTGGCATGACCAAGGTAAACAGAGCTGTGAGCCGCGAGAGATCTGCCTCTGTGATTCCCGGCAGTCCGAGGCGACTGGAAAGCGCGGCCGGGGGACGGTCACAGTCTGCGCTGCCGTCCCTTCCCTCCAGAGAGGCGAGGGTGTGTGATGCTGTCACTAGGGTCGCAGTGTCTTGGGCTTGTTCTCTCAGCCGTTTTTTCTTCGCTTTCCTGTTTGCCTAGTCTAGCTGTTTAGTCTGCGAAGGAGCTCCCAACACAGCATAAATCCCGAGCTAGGCCGGCCGGGTGGCTCGCATCTCTAGTGTGAACATTAGGAGACAAAGCTTGGAGAATTGCAATGAGTTTGAAGTCATAGAGGACAACACAAAGCAAACCAAACCGACAAACACACACACACACACACACACACACACACACACACACACATTTGGAGCTTGGACAGAGGCCAGGCTGAAAGAAAGAAAAGATCGTGAATGCCACTAGCTCTGTAGTGGCTTTAAGTGCTTTTCTAAGATAGCAGCAGGTGTGGCTGTGGGCTTCTAGTTCGAAACTAATCGATGGTACTGGTTCCTTCGATCTTCTGACCATATTGCTGTTTCTCTGGGTCTAAGGCAACCAGAAACTCCCGATACCCTGACTCCCCTCTGTGCTCCAGCAATGCCAGGTTACCTGTAGCTCTCTCAATCTTCTGCAGTTTTGCATCTAGTGGCACTAATTGCACCAGCTGACTTTCCCTGGTTATCCTCTTTGTGCTCTTAAAGGGACAGTTTAGATCTTACCATCCAGAAAACCCTTGCTTATCTTGGCTTTCTTACAGAGCCTGGAACTAAGCTCTAATTTACTTTGATGCGTTGGAGTTCTTTGTTTAGATGACCATATGTTCCTAATGTGTTGATACAGGGTGGGTACCACAATTATTTACTGCTGTATCACCCATAATGATAATCACTTGTGCCGAATGACAGTGAATGTTAGGTGGATATGAGATGGATGTACTTGTGAAAGAGTTACTGTGAAGAATCGTTTTTTACTGTAAAAAAAAAAAAAGCCCCAAATCTTATATATTATCTTAGTAGCAGGTGAGAGTGGATAATTCATTCAAAACATGTAAATAGAAAAGTTGACTAATTTGTTCTAAAACTTAAAGAGCATCCCACTGTTTTTCAGAGGGGGAGCTTCTCATATAGTTAGTAGTAGGTGGGCAATAAAACTTTCCAAAGTATTCTCTAGATTTCTTTTTTTTTTTTTTTAAACAGTAACTTATATGGCCCTGGCTGGCTTTGAACTTCTGATTCAGCCTCTCAATCTTCCCCCTTGCTGAACCTACAGGCGCCCCCCCAACCCCCCCATGCCCTGTTAATAGGTGTTCCATTTTAAAACACCTTCCATTGATTGTTTTTTTTTTTTTTTTTTTTTTTTTGGTTTTTCGAGACAGGGTTTCTCTCTGTAGTTCCAGCTGTCCTGGAACTCACTCTGTAGACCAGGCTGGCCTCGAACTCAGAAATCCGCCTGCCTCTGCCTCCCAAGTGCTGGGATTAAAGGCGTGCGCCACCACCGCCCGGCTGATTGTTTTTTTTAAAGATGATTTATTTATTATATTTATATGAGTACACTGTAGCTGTGTTCAGTCACTCCAGAAGAGGGAGTCAGATCTCATTACAGATGGTTGTGAGCCACCATGTGGTTGCTGGGATTTGAACTCAGGACCTTCGGAAGAGCAGTCGGTGCTCTTAACCACTGAGCCACCTCCTCCAGCCCCCATTAATTGTTTAATGTCTGTTTATATGGGCTGTGTAGAAAAAGCATAGTTTCTGGGGGAAAAAAAGGTATGTTTATTTTTTTTTCCAGTTGGGAGGTGGAGGTGAAGGGAACGTTAACATTCCTTAGGGGAGAGGAAAGGAATTAAAGATGGTTTTATCATTTAAGCATATATGCAGTGCATGTGCTATGTGTTGTATGTGAGGGTGACTGTGACGAAAATAAATAAAAGCAAGATTGGGACCTGACTCACTTGGTATAGACTGCTTGCCAAGCATGCATGAAGCCCTGGGTTCCTTCCCCAGTCTGCGTAAACCAGGCATGGCGATGTGCATCATTTCATCATTCAGAGGGTGGAGACAGGGGAATCACAAGTTCAAGGTTGTCCTCAGGTTTACATAGCAAGTTCAGAGCCAACCTAGCTTATGTAAGACCTTATCTTAACCAAAGAACAAGGGCCGGCAGGTGACCAGTGGGGTGAAAGAGCGTCCCGTCAGGCGTGGCAGCCTGGGTTTGGCCCCTGGTCCTCACATAGTGTGAGTGTGCTCACTCCCCCCCCCATCCTCTGTCTTCCCATGTCCCATGTGTATATGTGTGCCCCCTACACATATACACACATATGTACACGAAGAAACATTTATTTTATAAATATAATATTGCTATTATATATAATATAATTTTTATAAATAAAATATATATTTATTTATTTATTTATTTATTTATTTATTAGGGGTTTTTTTTGAGACAGGGTTTTACTGTGTAGCCTGGGTTGCCTTGGAACTCACTTTGTAAACCA
>OZ030009.1:45812509-45895009 GCA_964023405.1 Apodemus agrarius
TCTCTCTCTCTCTCTCTCATCTCTGTGGCTAGCCGGTGAGCTCCCGTGATCTGTCACCCAGGGCTAGAGTCATTAATAGATGACCACAGTGGGCCTTACGCAAAGCAGGCAGTTTTGCAGCTAAGCCACTCCCCCAGCCCCAGCATTTGACCTTTAATCGTGATAATAGTTGTAATAGGTCAAAGCCCCATTACCTGCCTCTAAGTACACGTGTTTGTATCTTTTCTTTTTTTTTTTTTAAATTTTTTTTTAAAATTTATTATATGCAAGTACACTGTAGCTGTCTTCAGACACTCCAGAAGAGGGCATCAGATCTTGTTACAGATGGTTGTGAGCTACCATGTGGTTGCTGGGATTTGAACTCAGGACCTTCAGAAGAGCATTTAGGGCTCTTAACTGCTGAGCCATCTCTCCAGCCTGTGTTTATATCTTAAAAGCAAATCTTTATAGGACGTTAGTGAACCTATCCATCTTCTTCAAAACAGGCAAATAAAGGGAAACTATTATTTAGCTGTAGTTGTTATCAATGATAAAATTCAAGTTCCTGTCTTGTATCTAGGCAAGGTCTCACTTAAATAAGAAAGCATCATTAATGAGGTAAACATTGACATTAACGAAGATGAGGTTGAAAATTTTTTATTGCGGGCAGTGGTGGCGCACACCTTTAATCCCAGCACTTGGGAGGCAGAGGCAGGTGGATTTCTGAGTTCGAGGCCAGCCTGGTCTACAGAGTGAGTTCCAGGACAGCCAGGGCTACACAGAGAAACCCTGTCTCGGAGAAAAAAAAAAAAGAGGAATTTTTTTATTAAAATTTGGAAGAGATATATAACTCTGAATTACTAATGTTTTGTTTGTTTGTTTGTTTTGAGACAGAGTCTCTCCACATAGCCCTGGCTGTCCTGGAACTGATTATGTAGACCAAGCTGGCCTTGAACTCACAGAGATCTGCCTGCCTCTGCTTCTGAGTGCTGGTGTGTTAAAGGTGTGCGCCACCACTCCTGGCTAGATTTACTAATTAATTTTTTAATTAATTATTTACATAGAAAATGTTGGCCCTCCCAATCCCTCTGAATTACTAATTTTAATTTTTTTTTTTTCTTTGAGACAGGATCTGGTTAGTCTAGGTTGGCCTCCAGCTCACTATGTAACAGGAATGACTCGTTAGTTCTTTATGAAGGGTTCGTTGGTATGATTTCAGATCCCACAATTACAACTGATCTTAAAATTCTTTCTACTTGTTAAGTGTTACTTAGTATTAAAAAGAGATTTCCAGGGCAGGGAATGTCACTCAGTGGCAGACTCCACACACCAAGGCCCTGTGCTCTTGGTTTTTGTTTGGTTGTCTTTTTCGTTTTTTGAGACAGGGACTCACTGTGTAGTCTGGGCTAGCCTGAAACTTGCTATGCTGGCCTAGAACTCACAGGCCAGCCTCCTCTACCTCCTCTTCTCTACCCCCGAGCAGTGGGATCAGAGGGGTGCAAGCCCTGTAAGGCACACACAGACATGAACATTCTTTTTTCTTCTCGCTCTGGCCCCGCTCGCTCTAGCCCGCTCGCTCCAGCCCGACATGAACATTTTTTTTTTAAAAAAAAATTAAAGAATATTTAAATATTTATCTTTCTAATTGCATGTCTGTGTCATGCAGATTTATTTCATAGATTTATTGCATAGACTTCAACCAAAACAATGTAAAACTAAAATTAAACTGCCGAGAGATTCCGATATGAATCTGTTTCTTGTTAAACCAGCTATCAACAGGAATAACAGAAATGTGGGGCCCGTGGGGCCACCAGGGGGTGTTTAGCCCCCCCCCCCCCCCCCCCCCCCCCCCCCCCCCCCCCCCCCCCCCCCCCCCCCCCCCCCCCCCCCCCCCCCCCCCCCCCCGCCCCCCCCCCCCCCCCCCCCCCCCCCCCCCCCCCCCCCCGCCCCGCACCTGATGACCTGAGTCTGACCCCCAGGGCTTGTGTGTATGCTGGAGGACAGAGCCGCTTCGTCCAAGTTGTCCTCCGGCTGTGCAAGGGGAAGAAAAGATGGCTCCCTGAGAAGCCTTTCTTATTTTGTCCTAAAATGGTAGATGTTGTTTCCAAATCACTCTATTCTTATGTTAGTGTTACTGCCTATTTTAGATTAGATTGAAAGCTCTCTAAGGGTAAGGACTTCCGGTTTGTATGTTCAGAGTAAAGGAGCATGGCAGATGCTCAGGAGAGGGGGGGGGAGAGGGGTGGGGGGAGAGGGGTGGGGGGAGAGGGAGAGGGAGAGGGAGAGGGAGAGGGTTGGGATGCATGTATTCTGTGTGAAGGTCAGAGGACAACGTTGGAACTCCACCCTCTCCTTCCGAAGTGGGTTCTGAGGTTCCTAGGATATCAGATAGGAAGCATTTCACTTATTGCGCCCCCCTTTGTCTTGGGATGGTGTCATATACCCCAGGCTGACCGAGAACTTGGTGTGTAGCAAGCTTCTTGCTGGGGCTACAGGCCTTGGCCACCATGCCTGGTTACTTGACTTTACTCATATCCTTAACTTAGTACAGTGTTTTCATTCATGAACAATTGAATACATTTGTGTGATACTGTGAAAAAAAAAAAAAGGAACAGAACCCTCAATGCCTGTTTCTACTTATCATCCTCTTCTGTGTTCTAGTTCATGAAGCCTGGAGGTGAGAATTCAAGAGATTATCCTGATATGGCAAAGGAAGCAGGTAATAGAAAAATGGTATAATTTTGAACACCTAATAGCTTACTGTGTGGTTTGTGCTTATTCTGTGAGTGGAGCGGCCTTGCAAACACAAAAGAAGCAGTTGTGGAAAAGAATTCCCTTGGGGCTTGTCCATGGTGTAGTGGACAAGAAGAAGGAAGTGGAAAGAGAAGGACAAGAGTGGGCGGTGGTCAGCTGTCCAGCTAGCGCAGGCGGCATCACAGCCTTTCATGGGTTATTACGCTGTCACCTTGACCCCGCCTGGAGTCACCTGAAAAAGGAGTCTCAGGTGAGGATGGTGCAGGTCATATTAGTCTGTGGCATGTCCTGGGGGATCAGCTATTAATGGATGCCCAGCCCACTGTGAGTGACAGCATTCCTTGGGTGAGTAGGCCTGGGTTGTATAAGAAAGATGGCTAGGCATGAACCTGTGAACAACGTAGAAAGAACTCCAGCAGTGGTCCTCCATGGCTCCTGCCTCTGAGTCCCTGCCCTGATTTCCCTCAGGGATAGACTGTGAAATGAGGCTTAAGCCAAATAAATAAACCCCTTCTTTCCCTGAGTTGCTTTTGGTCAGAATGTTTTTTTTTTTATTTTTATTTTTTACTTATTTATTTTTTAAGATTTATTTATTATATGTAAGTACACTGTAACTGTCTTCAGACACACCAGAAAAGGGCAGGCATCAGATCTCAGATCTCGTTATGGATGGTTGTGAGCTACCATGCGGTTGCTGGGATTTGAACTCAGGACCTTTAGAAGAGCAGTCAGTGCCCTTAACCATTGAGCCATCTCTCCAGCCCAATAGCAGCACTCTAGCACCCTTTTGTTACTGCTTTCTGCCTTTCTCTGAAATGGAAGATGTGTTCATAGGTTTTCTGGGTTTTGGTTAGGCACTAGGATGTAGCTCAGTGGTAGGTTCCTTAGATTCTGTTGCTTTGAGTTTAGCATCTCCATACCACATAAAATGGGTGTGGCTGTCTCCACCTGTGATGGGAAGGAAGATATGGAAAAGTGATGGCTTAGAGGGAGAAGAGGAGTGCTACGCTGATTTGTTTTTGAACTGAAGAGATAAAGAAGCAAATGGAATCTGAGGAACTCTGAATGGAATTTCCATTCCCTTGAAGCCAACTGATTTTTGACAAACTCTGTTTATTTTCACAGGCCAGAAGGCATTGGCAGATGCGCAGATCCCTTACTCCGAAGTGGAGCAGGCATGCGTTGGCTATGTGTACGGTATGAAGTAAACAGTACACTCTAAATCTATGCACGTAAAGTCTAGCAGCAAATACATAAGCAAATGTTAACCCTCAGGACAGAACCCAAAGGTTACCTTTGTGTATTGGCTCACTGTAATTGTTCTTGCCATTGTGATATTATCAAAGCAGGAGACAAATTAAAATCATGTTTTTGGGAGTTGGCAATATGGCTCAGTTGGTAAAAGCTTTTCCATAGTAAGCACGTACCTTAATCTCGGCACTCAGGAGGCAGAGGTAGGTGGATCTCTGAGTTCAAGTTCAGCCTGGACGACATAGTGAGTTCCTGGACAGCCAGAGCTACATAGTGAGACCCTTTCTAGTGGAAAAAAGAAAAAAGGAAGAACAGGAGAGGAGGAGGAAGGAGGAGGAGGAAGAAGGAAGAAGGAAGAAGAGAAGGAAGGAGGAGGAGGGGAAGATGAGGAGGAGGAAGAGGAGGAAGAAGAGAAGGAGGAAGAGGAGGAAGAGGAAGAGGAGGAAGAGGAGGAGAGTTTGTAGCCTTTGACTCATCTACCCATTTCTCACACCCTACTCCCCGATAAGTACTGGGGATTGAACCTGGAACCTTTTACATGCTAGATAAGCCATTTCTTCAGTGGCTGCTTTGGGCAATTATACTGTATTTTAGTGCTGAAAGCTACTAGCTTATTAGCTAGAAGTAAAGATATCCTGTTCTTAGATATTCAAAGTTATTTAGAATTTTTAGTTATTAGGAAAATATGGTAATTATATGGCATCATAACATTAGTAATACTATGGATACATCTTTATGCGTGGCCTTCTTATATGTCCTATACTCTTCAAGGTGGCAGGAGAGACGCAGGCATAGACTTACTGGGGCGTGGTGTGGAGAATGCGCTGTCAGGGAGACTGGTGAGCCTTGCCATTCACGGAGAAGGCTCCTGGTGAGGCCACACCTCCAGCTCCTTTCATCTTGCTGTCTCAGTGATCCTGCCTTGTGGGCCATCTTGAGAAAGTCAGTCTGTATGCTGTGTGGGTCACATTGTCTGTAAGACCTGGATGCATACAGAGTCTTTAAAGCTTAATGAAAAAATCTTTTCAGGACAGGATCTATGGAGCCTCTGCTGACCTTAAATTCAAGAATAGTCTTGAACCTCTGGTCCTGTTATCTCTGCTTACCAAGAGATGGGATAATGGTGATTACCACCATACCCGATTTATGCAATGCTGGGAATTGAACCCAGATCCTTTGTGTTCTAGGCAAGTGCTCTTCTAACTGAACTATATCCTTAACCCCAAAGCGTCCTGAAGTTTGTGGATAGTTTCACACTGTCATCACGATGGTTTCAAACCTGTAGACTTCAGCAGTTCTTCCACTTTAGCTCCTGTAAGTCTCATCTGAGACTTACAGTTTGTTCTATCGTAGCTGGTTTAAATTGAGGAATGTTTATATGAAAAGTAAACAGTGGCCTTTAATCATTCATGATGGCCTTTAAAAATTTATATGTGAGAGCCTAGTGTCCACGAGCCATCATTCCCTGTGTCGACAATGCTGCGAGAGTGAATTATTTGCTGTTTCCTACCTGCTTATTTCCTTCTTCACCTTTGTATCACGTAAAGAACGTGTACGGTGTGGCTGTGCTCAGGGACATGGTATAGCAAATTCCACGGTGTGATTCAGATCCTGGCTGAGCCAGGACGAGGCAGGAATAGGAAGACGTCAAAAGTGCATGCTTTACTGCCCCATGTGATGTCCAGGCCTGGAGTCTCAGCTCTCAGGAGGCTACGGCAGGAAGACTTCTATGAATACCAGGCCATGTGAAACCCTGTCTCAACAAAGAAAGGAAGGGAGGAAGGAAGAAAGGGAGGGAGGGAGGGAGGGAGGGAGGGAGGGAGGGAGGGAGGAAAAAAGAACGTGCACATAAACTTTTCTCGTGATTGCCTTTTCTGTTTGCACAATGGGGGATAGTGAGTGCTGAGGCTGTTTCTGACTCAGAGGCCATAGTGTGTCACTGTCCTGCCTGCACAGACACAAGGGCGAGCTATAACACTGAAAGAAATACAGTGTGGGCGCGCTGCACTGCAGCTCCTGGGCTTCTACACCGTGGGTGGTAAGGTTTTTCCTTTCTCTGTAGGTGACTCCACCTGTGGGCAGAGGGCTATCTATCACAGTTTGGGACTGACTGGCATTCCTATAATTAATGTCAACAATAACTGTTCTACTGGCTCGACTGCTTTGTTTATGGCCCAGCAACTGATTCAAGGAGGTAAGGTGTACTTTGTCATTATTATTTCTTAATGTCTTATCATTACATATGGATGTTTGGTCACCACAGAGCTGGGAGAGGGCATTGGATCTCCTGGGACTCAAGTTATGGATGGTTGTCAGCCATCATGAGGGCGCTGGGAATTGAACCGGGGTCCTCTGGAAGAGCAGCCAGTGTCCTAGTCACTGAGCTTTCTCTCCAGTCCCTCATGCTTGCTCATTGTCTAATGTTCTTTTAAAAAATTATCTGTCTATCTATCTATCTATCTATCTATCTATCTATCTACCTACCTACCTACCTACCTACCTACCTACCTACCTACATATTTGTCTGTGTCTGCACTCAGCAAGGCACATCTATTGAGGCCAGAGGACAACTTGTAGAAGTTGGTTCTCTTTCACCATGTGGTCCTGGGGACTGTACTCAGGCTGTCAGGCTTGGTGGCAAGCGCCTTCACCTGCAGAGGCATCTTGTTGGTCCTTGTCATGTTTTTAAGTAAATACGGGTTTAGTGTTCCCTTTTAATCACTTCTCTGGGTTACCACCAGAGAGAGATTGCTTTATAACAGATTACCACATTGCTTTAAAACCTTTCATTATTTGTTTTTGTGGTATTGGCAACGAAACCAAGGGCCTTGAGGATGCCGGGCAAGCACTGTACCACGCAGCAGTATCCCCACTGCCTCCAAGGCTTTACTGAAATAAAGTTCCCAGTCATGGCGTTTGCCCTGTGGAGCTGTACAGTGCAGCCAGCATTGTTGTGCATTTTAGAGCATTTTATCACCAGTGACGAAAACCTTGTTTCAAGGGGTAAGATCACAAGCTCTAGGAACTCATCAGCAGTCTCCTGCCTCACCCACATCCTGGACCTCACTTCTCACTGCTTGCTTTTCTGAGAATGCATCTGCTCCATCGGTGACTTCATGTGATACCCCAGTGGCCTTTGTCACTTCTTTCATTTAACTTATTGTTTAAAAGTTCATTCTTGTAGCGTGTGCCATTTTTCTATTCCTGTTTGTGGCCACGTAGCATTCTACTTCACAGCTAAGCTGTGTTTTCTGTGTTCATCGTTTGATGGACATTCTTTCTTTCTTTTTTTAAAATCTTTTTTTTTTTTTGACTGTTATCAGTAATGCTGCCATAGCGTTTGTGCACAGATTTATTTTTCTGGTCAAATATTTTCAAATGTGTATATCTCTATCTTTATACCTATACAAAGTATATATTCCCATATATCATAGTCTATTTCCAAATACACTGGGCCTTTATCGGCCTTCTCCTAGTCTACTGACTTGGTCATTGTTCTGCCGCCCAGGGCTCTGGGTTTTGGAGTTTCTAGTTGACAGCTTAAGCTGGTTCCCTTCAGCCTCTTCTTGGGACTTTATTGTCTTATTGCTTGGTAAAGTTAATGCCCCATCCTTCTCCCTCCCTCCCTCCCTCCACCCCCTCCCTCCCCCCTCCCTCCCTCCCTCCCTCTCTCCCTCTGCTGGTGATTGAACTCCGACCTCCCAGCTGCTCACATGCTTTGTCACTGAGTTCTTCCTTCTTTTAAAAGAAAAATTTTGACAGTGTAGTGATGATTTGTTCTTCATTTGAACTTTAACATAAATTTTAAAAAAGATTTATTTATTTATTTATTTATTTATTTATTTATTATATGTAAGTACACTGTAACTGTCTTCAGACACTCCAGAAGGAGTCAGATCTCATTACGGATGGTTGTGAGCCACCATGTGGTTGCTGGGATTTGAACCTAGGACCTTCGGAAGAACAGTCACTGCTCTTAACCACTGAGCCATCTCTCCAGCCCCATTTAACATAATTTTTGATGTCTTTTTTTCTTCTAACACAATTCTTTTTTGAGAATCCCCTTTTAAGTTTTAATTAAAATAATAAATTTAAAATATTAAAAAATTTATAATAACTTAAAATTTTAATAGCATTTTGTTGGGTGCCTAAAAATTACATTTAGATAATTACATTTGTTTTTAAGGCTTGGCAAATTGTGTGTTGGCTCTTGGATTTGAGAAGATGGAGAGGGGATCCCTTGGAATGAAAGTGAGTAATTTATTATCATTTTGGGATTGTTTTAACATTATGAGGAAACTGTCCATCTAACCATCATAAATAGAGTTGGTTAGTAAGCAACATAAAATTTGATTTGATGTTTAAAACTACATACATTTGCCGGGCGGTGGTGGCGCACGCCTTTAATCCCAGCACTTGGGAGGCAGAGGCAGGTGGATTTCTGAGTTCGAGGCCAGCCTGGTCTACAGAGCTAGTTCCAGGACAGCCAGGGCTATAAAGAGAAACCCTGTCTCGAAAAACAAAAACAAAAACAAAAACAAAAACAAAAACAAACAAAAAACAAAAACTACATACATTTTAAGATTTATATGCTTTTATTTCTTTTTGTGCACGTGCACATGCCTCTGTGTGTGTGTGTGTGTGTGTGTGTGTGTGTGTGTGATTGTATGCTACATGTGTTTGGGTATCTCAGAGGCCATAAGAGAGTATGAAATCCCCTGGATTTGGAGTTATTGGGCCTCACAGTGTGGCAGGTAACAGAGTTTGAGTAGCAAATGCTCTAAACTGCTGAGCCATCTCTCCAGCCCATGATTTGACATTTTATTTTATTATCACAGGGTCTCCTGAAGCCCAGACCAACTTGAACTCACTTTGTAGTTGAGAGTGGTCTTGACCTTCTGACTCTCTTCTCTCCAGGCAGGTTCCTTGTTACTTTAAGGAAAACAACTTGCTGTTTCTGTGGCTGAGGCTTGGCCTCCTGGTGGGCCTTAATTCTGTCTTCTGTTTGATTTATCTCCTTCAGATCTTGCAGTACAACTTTCCACATTCTATAGGTAACCTATGCACAGAAGCCACAGTTCCTTGTCACAGAAATAAGCGTTACCTTGTGAGCAGGAAGGAGAGTGCTGTCTGCTGGCTCAGCGGGCAGCCAGGCCTGCTGCTGTGATGCCAGGCTGATCCCTGTAAGTGGTCCTCTGACCGCCATAGACATAACCTGGTTCGCTCATACACACTCACCCCACCCCACACTCCAAATAAATCTGCTTGTAAGGAATGCTTGCTTCACTGAGAGAACCTGTTGCAGCAGCTGGACCTGGCAGGGGGCCGTTGGCACATCTCACCATGGAGTGCAACTGAGGAACTGAATTTCAATTTAATTTTAATTAATTTAAGGTTAAATTAATACTCTGTTCCGTTATTGAAAAACGTTTGAGTGTATTGGGATAACTTGGGCCTGTAAATCTAATTTTACAACTATGTTTTTTTTTTTTTTGGTTTTTCGAGACAGGGTTTCTCTGTGTAGTCCTGGCTGTCCTGGAACTCACTCTGTAGTCCAGGTTGGCCTCGAACTCAGAAATCCGCCTGCCTCTGCCTCCCAAGTGCTGGGATTAAAGGCGTGCGCCACCACCGCCCGGCTACAACTATGTTTTTATGAAGTGTAGTGAGCATGAAATATTCCCAATGAAAATTTATAAATTGGGATGTATCATAGGTATAAAATATATACAGTATTTTGAAGACTTAATTTGATAAAATAATATAACTCAGGAGGCAGAGACAGGTGGAACTCTGTGAGTTTGAAGCCGGCTTAGTCTACAGAGAGTTCCAGGACAGCTAGGGTTCACCCTGCCTAAAAAAAAATACAATATCTCCCATTCTTACATTGATTACTTGTTGAAATGAATGCTAATACATTTTTCAAAATTATATTTGTGGGTGTGTGGGAAAGTAGATTGTTGGGATGGGGGAGGGGTAAGTATGGGTGTGTGGTGGCCTGCTCAGAGGTCAGTGGCTATGGTGACATTCCTTGCAGAAATCAGTTCTCTCCTCCTACTGTGAGGTTCCCAGGGATCAAAGGCAGGTGGCAAGTGCCTTCCCCCCACCCTGTCCCCTTCCCAAACCACCTCAGCAGCCCCTTCATGGTTAATTGGAGTTTTCAGGCAAAAGCCTAGGCTCCTGCATCTCCAGTGGTGCAGGCTTGGCAATGTATCCTCAGTATGCCACTTAAACAGATGAGTAAGGACAGAGAGTGGAGAGAGAAATTCAGCAAGGCCACACTGGGAAGAGGAAGAGATCGAAGGATTCAGGCACCTCAAGTCTATCCTTCAGTTTAAACAGAGGGCAAGAAGTTTACGTAACTAAGCAGTCTGGAGGGTGTGGCTTGCATCTGTCCTGCAGTGTGATCCCAAGGTGCTTCAAAAACATCCTTTAAATACTTTAACTACAGTGTGTGTGTGTGTGTGTGTGTGTGTGTGTGTGTGTGTGTGATGCGTGTGTGGGACGATGGGTGTGCACATGCCATGGTTTAGGCAGTGGGTGTACACATGCTGTGGTTTAGGTTTGGAGGTCAGAGGGCAACTTCCAGGCATTGGGTTGCAGGGATTGAACTCAGGCAGTCAGACCCTAGCTTATCCTCATCCTGTGTAACTCCACATCTAGAATCCCAGTTACACCCGTGCTTTGGGTGTCTGTGCTCACTGCCCCATCTGCCCAGATCATTCTTCCTCAGCCTGCACAGCCCCGCCTCAGCCTCACTGCTGTTGTGAGCTCTGGTGTCCCACTCAGTTTTTATCCTCCTGACATCTATTCTGAGTTTATAGAATCATATTTGCATATTGATGGAGTCTCGTCGTTTGTCCCTTTCTCCCCAATCCAAATGTCTGAAGCACAGACTCTCTAGCTGGCACATTCGTGCCTTTGTTCTCCGCCTTCAGTTACTGCTAAATGGTGGACAGTGGAGGTGTGGTAAGCCTGGTTTCTGTTTTGTTTTGTTTTTTTGTTTGTTTGGTTTTGTTTTTTTAATTCACCGGTAAAGAGATGGCTCAGAGTTAGGAAGTACTGTTTGCTCTTCCAGGGACCTGCATCCGATTCCACCAGCATCTGCATGGTGGCCCACAAACATCTGGGGTAGACACACACAAGGTACACAAACATGCATGCAGCTGAAACACCCGTACTTATAAAATAACAAATATTTTAAAAACCCAAGAGAAGCATTTCAATCCACACTTCCTGTGTGTGTCCGTGTGTCTTCCCGGCATGGCAGGAAGACGAGGTCTGAGGACTACTTGTTGGGTTTGCTGTTTGACCATGTGGGCACCCAGCGATTAAATTCAGGTCATCAGCCCCTATGGGAAGAGCCTTTACCCACGGACCCATCTCTCTGGCTCTGGAAACATCTCTTAAAAGAATTAATAAGCCAAGCACAATGATCTCAGTACTGGGGAGACAGAAGTAGTCAGGTCTTTATGAGTTCTAGTCCAGCCTGGTTCACATAGTAAGTTCCAAGACAGCCAGGGCTATGTAGAGAGTCCCTGTCTCAAGAACAAAAACTAGGAGAAAGAAAAAAGGAGATATTTGTTGTAGTAAATACTTAATCTAAAAATTGGGTTTTCTGCCCCGCCTTTGATCATTCAGTTCCCAGATAAAAGACACAATCTTTAACTTATGATGAGCCTTTAATGCACCAGAACTGAGCAGTTTTATACTCTAGGCTATTAGAATCCCCCCATCAGTAACCCCGAGTCATAACTTACCATGTTCCATCTGGGCCGCTCTTAACTCTGACTGGCCAGTCCTCAAGGCCACGTTTCCATGACCCACTTACCCCAAGGCATCTTCTCCCATCCTGGTGTCTCCTCTCTCCCTTTCATGTCACCGTTAACCAGGTCACTCCAAACCCACCCTCCTCTAATCCCTCCAGTAACTGGCTGTTGCCAATTTATTTAACCAATAGTTTTAAATTAAGGAACAAGGTCTGTACAAGAAAAGCTTATAAACGTGAGAATTCACTCGTAGGCCTAGACCTTATAATACATAGCAATACACCAAACTATAACATACATACAGACATACATACATACATATCACAGACCCCCTCCCTAGCCTCTTTTGTAAGGACACTAACCCTGTTCATGAAGACCCTGCTCCTTATACTAGCACTTTGGGGATTAGATTTCAGCATCTATATATGTATATGTGTATATATATGTATACACACACACATGAGTGTGTGTGTGTGTGTGTGTGTGTGTGTGAGTGAGTGAGAGAGAGAGAGAGAGAGAGAGAGAGAGAGAGAGAGAAGTGTGTGTGTGGGATCCTGTGTGTCCTAAACTGGCCTCTGACTTGCTATGTAACCGAGGCTAGACTTAAACTCTTGATCCTCCTGCCTCTGCCTCCCAGGCGGTGGGATGTGCCACCATACCCATATTTTCATGTTTTCCTGCTACAAAGTATTTTTTGATGATTTCATCCTCCCTGGCTATTTTGGTTTATTGTGTTCTCAGGATAAGCAAATGCAAATGTCTTGACAATGGTGTAAGTTGCAAGAGACATGTTTAAGTCAGCTGCTCATTAATTTTTATTTTTCTCCTTAAGTATTCAGATCGGTCCAATCCCACTGAAAAACATCTTGAAGTCCTGGTCAACAAGTATGGCATGTCTTCTCATCCAATTGCTCCTCAGATGTTTGGGTCAGCTGGGAGAGAACATATGGAAAAATATGGTATGTTAAAACCAACATCCTTCAGAGCAGTAGCTCTCAATCTGTGGGTCTCAGCCCCTTGAGGGGGGTCAGACAACCTTTCCCAGGGCTCACCTAAGGCTATAATGCATGTTCGATATTTACATTATGATTCATAACAGTAGCAGACTTACAGTTATAAAGTATCAACAAAGATAATTTTATGCTTGGGGGTCACAATACCATGACAAACTGTATTAAAGGGTCACAGCAGGAGGAAGGCTGAGAATCACGTCTCTAGAGGCTGGGCGTGACGACCCATGCTAATTCCAGCACAGAGGTACTTGGATCTCCTTGAGTTTAAGGCCAGCTTGGTCCACATAGTGAGTCCCAGGCTAGCCCAGCATGGGTAGTGCGATCCTGCCTCAGAATAAACTGCTCCCCCCCCAATCAGGCTTGTTCCAGTTATGTCCACGCAATAATAAATGGGGGGATTTGATGAGGACACGTGGAAGATATTAGGATATTTAAGGTGTAAAATATTTTTGAAAAGATTTCTTTGTGATTTTATGGGTGCGGTGTTTTGCCTGTGTACCATGTGCATGCCTGGTGCCCTTGGAGGCCAGCAGAGGGCGTCAGATCCTTTGGGCCTGGAGTTACAAGTGGTTGTCACCTACTACAAGGGTGCTGGGATTAAACCTGGGGCTCCACAAGCACTTACCAACCTAGCTATGTCAGCAGACCCCCTCCCCAACCTCTTGGCAAGGACACTAACCCTGTTCATGAAGGCCCTGCTCCTGATACTAGCACCTTGGGGATTAGAGGTCGACATGGGGGGGTTGGGGGGGCGTGGAGAGAGGGCTCAACGGTTAAGATTTTAGCATGGGATGCTGGTCAGGACATCAGCCTTCCGTTCACTGCCTCCCTCCTGAGGTGTCTGTCCACTGCCTCCCTCCTGAGGTGTCTGCTGCCTCTCTCCTGAGGTGTCCACTGCCTCCCTCCTGAGGTGTCTGTCCACTGCCTCCCTCCTGAGGTGTCCACTGCCTCCCTCCTGAGGTGTCTGCTGCCTCTCTCCTGAGGTGTCCACCGCCTCCCTCCTGAGGTGTCTGTCCACTGCCTCCCTCCTGAGGTGTCCACTGCCTCCCTTCTGAGGTGTCTGTCCACTGCCTCCCTCCTGAGGTATCTGCTGCCTCCCTCCTGAGGTGTCCGCTGCCTCCCTCCTGAGGTGTCCGCTGCCTCCCTCTTGAGGTGTCCACTGCTCCCCTCCTGAGGTGTCCACTGCCTCCCTCCTGTAGAGGCCCCATCTCCTAGTCACTGAGGCCAGACTTTCAACATTAGGATTTAGGAGGGAGGAGGGTCTTAGGAATATCTTTGAGGTCCTTTGGTAATGTTACAGATGAGGGCTGTAAGTCTCACTGATCCTGGAGAACAGCTGATTCTTAACTGTGAAGTCAGTAACTGTCACTGTGTAGCAAGGAGAGTCTTTTTCAGTTGTTCATGCATTTGTGTTCATGGGCGCTGGCAGGTGATTGCAGGGCCTTGCTCACATCCGCTCTGCTGTTCTTCCTTTACAGCTCTAGAGATTAAGTCTGCCAGCCTGGCTTTCATCTTAACTATAATCGTAGGAAGACATGAAAGCCATACTGATAATACCCGTTCTCCAGTTATGTTAGACCTGGTACCGTTGTTGTTACAAGTTGCTGGTAGACATGACAATGGGAATCTGGCAACTTCTCTT
Organism: Apodemus agrarius; assembly: GCA_964023405.1. NCBI lineage: Eukaryota > Metazoa > Chordata > Mammalia > Rodentia > Muridae > Apodemus > Apodemus agrarius. The sequence continues at coordinate 45,826,915 of OZ030009.1, forward strand.
CCATGAATACCTTCTGGGTTTACCTGCAACGTATGGAAGGTGTTTCTATGTGGTTGATATCATAACACCCTGTGTGGACGACTGTAAACAACCCTGACTCTTCTGTAGAACGCTACGTTAAGTGGTCATCTTGGGTGGTTTTTTAAAAAAATCTATTTTGCAAATAAAGTTTTAAAGTCCTGGAATTAAAGGCATGTACCACAGGATCTTTCCCTAATTTATTGTATTTTTTGAGACAAGGTTTAGTGTAGTCCAGGCTGGCCTTAAACTCTCGGTCATCCTTGCTTCCGCGTCCTTTGTGTTGGGATTATGGGTGTTTGGCGCCACTCTTCCGAAACTATGAGTCCTGCACTTGGCCACAGTTTTCTTGGTAATCACATCACACCATTAGAACACCTGAGTCTGTACATAAATAGAACCTCAGAATAGAACCTATTCTGGGCTGGGCGGTGGGGGGTGCATGCCTTCAATCCCAGCACCCAGGAGGCAGAGGCAGAGGCAGAGGCAGAGGCAGAGGCAGAGGCAGAGGCAGAGGCAGAGGCAGAGGCAGAGGCAGAGGCAGAGGCAGAGGCAGAGGCAGGCAGAGCTCTGTAAGTTCAAAGCTATCCTATGGTACATGCTGAGTTCCAGGCCAACCAAAGGCTAAACAGTGAGACCCTATCTCAAAATACAATACAACACAAAACAAACAAACACCCCTCTCCCCAAGATCTGAAAAGCAGGCATAAGTCACTGGGTGAAACTTTTCTAAAGGCCCTTCTGCTGTATCATAAAGGGAGGTTGTTGGGGTAGTTTACAAGGCCCTGGAGGTGTGATGGGCGCACCCTCTCGATCCTGCCTTGGGAGTGTCTGGCAGACACTGGATCACTGTTGGCGTTCTCTCCAGCTACACACGATGGCTCCGGGCTGCACTGTCTAGTTTTGAAACTGAATCCTAATTATACTAAATAGAATAGTCAGTTTGAACTGTTTTTATCTCATATGTCTCTTGATTCTGTTTATGAAACGCTCAGATTTAATTATAACAAATTATATGAGTGATCGCTGTCTTTAGCCCTGATATCCGTGCAGGAGAAACTGTGGAGATATTTAGCCAAACACTGAGGTCCACTGTGACATTTGGGGGTAATGAGCTGCAGAAAACAGTCCATTGATAGATGTTTGCTCTCTCTGCAGGAACAAAAGTTGAACAGTTTGCAAAAATTGGATGGAAAAATCATAAACACTCAGTTAATAACCCGTAAGTATTTCAGAGGCATGACATGAAAATCTGCTCTGTCCTAAACCATGTAATATGCAGTTGTATTCTTGGAAAACAAGTGTGAGATCTCAAAGATATTAACTTGGATATTTGTTTGTTTGTTTTATAAAAGAAAGACTTGTACCCAAATCATACATTGTTTTCTTTTGCCATTCTAGTTTTTGGCTTGTTTATACTTAAAATATCATTACAGCCTAATGATTGGCTCGTCCTTCCCTTCCCTTCCCTTCCCTTCCCTTCCCTTCCCTTCCCTTCCCTTCCCTTCCCTTCCCTTCCCTTCCCTTCCCTTCCCTTCCCTTCCCTTCCCTTCCCTTCCCTTCCCTTCCCTTCCCTCCCCTCCCCTCCCCTCCCCTCCCCTCCCCTCCCCTCCCCTCCCCTCCCCTCCCCTCCCCTCCCCCTCCCCTCCCCCTCCCCTCCCCTCCCCCTCCCCTCCTCTCCCTTTCCCCTCCCCCTCCTCCCTCTCCTCCCCCTCCTCCCCCTTCCCTTCCCTTCCTTTTTTTTTTTTTTTTTTTGAGACAGGGTTTCTCTGTATAGCCCTGTCCTGGAACTCACTTTGTAGACCAGGCTGGCCTCGAACTCAAAAATCTGCCTGCCTCTGCCTCCCAAGTGCTGGGATTACAGGCGTGCGCCACCACCTACCTACCTTCCTTCCTTCCTTCCTTCCTTCCTTTCTTTCCTTCTTTCTTTCTCTTTCTTTCTTTCTCTCTTTTGATAGGAGTTTGAGTCTAGCCCTGGCTAGCCTCCAGTTTATGGCAATCCTCTTGCATCACTTCCTCAGGACTGGGATTATAGGCATGGTTTCATAGGCATGGCTTTTCCCACCTGGCTTTAATGATTCTTTCAAATAAGAGTAAGAGTGATAGGTATTAAAAGTTTTAATTGGGGTTGATGATGTAGGTTAGTGGTAGCGCTAGTGATTAGCATATGTGAGGTCCTAGGTTCATTTCTTTGCACAGCAAAAACTATTGTAAAATGCATATTAAGCTTATAATTGAAATGAATTTCAGTCACTTTAGTGTTGTTAACTTATTCTGGAAAAGCAACATAACTAGTTATATCCAAAAAATAATCTACAGTAAATGATATCAGATGTATTCAAATTTATTGTCAATCAACAGTCTTTGAATGCTTATTGGTAGTGCATTGGTAATTCACAGCATGAACTCAGTGTTTTCTGGAGGAAAGAGATCCATTGGGAACTGAATTGATGCCACATAATTATGTATAAAAGTAATGCCAAACATGTACAATGTTTGATATTTTCTTTTACTAATGATACCATAAAATATCATGGACTGGATGAGTTATAAGGAAAGACTTGGGTTTATTTTGCCTTGTGTTTCTGAGCATGCAAGGTCACAGGTCTACATCCGATGATGGCTGCCTCCTCATCCTCTTCCTCCTCCTCCATCTTTTATTTTTTCTTTCTTTTTCTTTTTTTCTTTTTTCTCTTTCTTTCTTTCTTTCTTTCTTCCTTCCTTCCTTCCTTCCTTCCTTCCTTCCTTCCTTCCTTCTTTCTTTCTTTCTTTTTCTTTTTCTTTTTTTTTTTTTGGCTTTTCGAGACAGGGTTTCTCTGTGTAGTCCTGGCTGTCCTGGAACTCACTTTGTAGACCAGGCTGGCCTCGAACTCAGAAATCCGCCTGCCTCTGCCTCCCAAGTGCTGGGATTACAGGCGTGCGCCACTACTGCCCGGCCCCTTTCTTTCTTTTTTTGAGACAAGGTCTTATAGCCCTGGCTGTCCTGGATCTCACTTTGTAGACCAGGCTGGCCTCCAACTCGGAGATCCACCTGCCTTAAAGTTGCTTCTTTGCTTCCTGTAACCACTTATCTTGTGTTTAGGTATTCCCAGTTCCAAGATGAATACACCTTAGATGAAGTAATGAAATCAAGAACGATTTTCGATTTTCTGACCGTCTTACAGTGTTGGTAAGAAAAGCATGTCTGCTCTCCTCCCTGCCGGTCCCTCGGCGGCTTCCCCTTATGCTGGGTCTGCAGCCTCTACAGCAGGACCAGTGTGTTCCTCACTCCGCCTGCTGCAGGAGACTGTACCCTTATTTCCTGTGGCTGCTCTGAGGCTGATCCCTTCCTGTCCTGAAAGGATCCGTTTTATTTCTTCCTTCTCTAGTAACTTCGTTTGCTTTAACTGCTCTCTGCTTGTTTATTAAAAATGTGCCTCAGAGGCCGGTGCAGATGAGGTTCTTGGAACAGTTTGGTTTCCCTGTAGACTTCAAACCAGGAAGTTTTGCTCTGTGATAGATCAGAGTGGAAAGGGAAAAAGGATTGGAGCTCTAATGACGCGTGCTCATGGTCACACTTGACGCTTGCCTGCCACGCTCTCACTCCTGGAACACTGACTGAGCAGCCTGTGGTCTACTGTACACTCCAGGCTGTACGCCGGAGAAACTGTCTGGGATGCAGTTAAAAAAATGGTCAGCTGTCACCTGCTACATAGACTGAGGGACAGCCTACTTAGAAAATTCTTCCCAACTGTTGGGGGCCTCGGGTGTGTGCCACCTCCCTTCATAGCTTACTGTAGGTCTGTGTTGAACTCTCAGGGGACTTACTTCTAGATTTTCTATACTCCCACTCTATTCTGTTCCAGCTTCCAAAAGGGTTTCAGACTGAGCTCTCTGGGGTATAACAAAGCTGGAGTGGTGTGAGCCCATAGTCAGTCTGCTGGGGGCCAGTTCCTGCGGTTCCTCTTTCTTCTTGGTTCTTCTTGTGGCAGTGGAGGGAGAAGAGCCTCCCTGGAGCTGAGACTTGGTTTTAGAGACACTTACAGCTGCTGTATAACAATAAAATGTTTACCTATCTTAAGGCTAAGTCACATTGCTACTATAGCTGACCTGCCTGAGTTCCTTTTAGCCTAGAAACCGCAGTCTCTGGCAATTAGCACCTCAGAGTAAACCAGCAGGGGATTAAGTAAAGGAGTAATTGCTAGAGCCTTTTCCCTCTTGTCCAGATGCCTCTTGCTTGTCAGGTGAGGGGGGAAGTTTGGAACAATAAACTTCTATTAAACCAGCAGAGAATCACGGTCGCAGAAGGAAAAACTTTTAAACAAACAAATATGGATTAAACTCACATAAATTCATATACAGATTCATGCATACACATTCTTAAATCTCCATTCGAACCAGTTAGACCCAGCTTACATACTTATCTCATAATTACATTCTTACACACACATCCATACTTGCATACGCATATGGAGAAAAAGACCAAGCACTGGTGCAGAAGGAATTCACTTATTCTGGATGAAAAATGAGCTCCAATCTTTATTGCACAGAGAAAGAAGAAGCTTCTATGCTTTTATTGCTAAATAAATTAAAACCAAGTCTGTAAGAAGAAAGCTTTGTTCTCTTTAGTAAAACAGCCTGCCTTGCTCTTAAGAGAAGACCTGTCCTGTCCCAGGTAAGGAGAAGCCCGCCTGCTCCTCCTGCTATCTTCAGCCTCCTCTCTTTTCCTCTTTCCCTCTGCTTTCTACACATTGCTCTCTTGGTTTTTTATGTTCCCTATAGTTTCTAAGTTATTCCACTCTGCATTCTCCTTCTACTCTCCTCTCTCCTGTTCTGATGTAACGATGCTCTTGCTCCCAGGGCCTTACTTCCAATGCGTTCTCTCCAATGTTATACCTTCGAATGTGATCTTTCCTAGTCTTTCATACCTTTTCTAGAAGAATAGATCACATAGTTTTTCCAAAGATCCATTTTTTTTATTTTATAAAAGTTCACTAGAAGTTCAAACATAAATTCAAATCATAAAATAAGAAGTTTACAGCAGAGAATGTTACATGCATATCCATTAAGAGTAATTATCTAGCTAAACACTCATTTTCTGTCACTAGCTCAACAGGTTCTTGGAGACTTAAAAGCCATAACTTTATGTCTGATATTAGTTATTAGAAGGTTTGTATAGATAAACCCAGCTAGTATTTTATCTTCTGTCCTCCTTAGTTTCCTTTTTACAACCTTTGGTTAATGGTTTTACAGCCTCTTGGAAGGTGCTCTGAGTAGTAGATGCCTGCTTGCTATCTCAGAAGCAATCAGTTCAGGACACTTGAAGACTGGCAGAGCTCTCATTGCAGTTTTGACATCAGAAAAGATTTGAGAGAAGTCCTATTTTAAAAAAGCTTAAAATTACTAATATAATTTTAGGAATTCTTATAAGATTATCATTAAGAATTAAGAAGTCGGTGTGTGTGTGTGTGTGTGTGTGTGTGTGTGTGTGTGTACTGGAGAGAGGGCTCAGCGGTTAAGAGCACTGACTGCTCTTCTGTAGGTCCTGAGTTCAAATCCTAGCAACCACATGGTGGCTCACAACCATCTGATATAAGAGATCTGACGCCCTCTTCTGGAGTGTCTGAAGACAGCTACAGTGTACTTAGATATAATAAATAAATAAATCTTTAAAAAAAAAGAATTAAGAAGTTGGGCTGGAGAGATGGCTCAGTGGTTAAGAGCACCAACTGCTTTTCCAGAGGTCCTGAGTTCAATTCCTAGCGACTATATGGTGGCTTACAACCATCTGTAATGGGATCTGATGCCCTCTTCTGGTATATCTGAAGAGAGCAATGGTGTACTCATACATAAAATAAATAAATAAATAGTTGGTTGCTAGCATCTGCCTCTGTATTTGTAAGGCTCTGGCAGGGCCCCTCCAGAGACAACCATGGCATGCTCCTTTTAGTTTATATTACTCGTTGTCTACAGTAGTGTCAGGGTTTGTTGACTGTTTATAGGATGAATCCCCAGGTAGGGCAGTCTCTGGGTGGCCTTTACTTCAGTCTCTGCTCCACACATTGTCTCCCTTATTGCTCCTGTGAGTATTTTGTTCCCTTTCTTAGAGGAACCAAAGCACCCTCACTTCAGTCCTCCTTCTTCTTGAGCTTCCTGTGCTGGGTGAATTGTATCTCGTTTATTTTGAGCTTTTGGGCTAACATCAGCTTATTAGTGAGTGCATACCATGTGCATTCTTTTGCGATTGGGTTACCTCGCTCAGGATGACACTTTCTAGTTCCATCCATTTGCCTAAGAATTTCATGAGTTCATTGTTTTTAATAGCTGAATAGTACTCCATTGTGTATATATACCATAGTTTCTGTATCCATTCCTCTGTTGAGGGACATCTGGGTTCTTTCCAGCTTCTGGCTATTATAAATATGGCAGCTATGAACATAGTGGAACATGTGTCCTTATTACATATAGGAACATCTTCTGGGTATATGCCCAGGAGTAGTATAGCTGGGTCCACAGGTAGTACTATGTCTAATTTTCTGAGGAATCACCAAACTGATTTCCAGAGTGGTTTTACCAGCTTGCAATCCCACCAACAATGGAGAAGTGTTCCTTTTCCCCCACATCCTCTCCAGCATTTGCTGTCCTTGAGTTTTTCATTTTAGCCATTCTGACTGGTGTGAGGTGGAATCTCAGGTTTGTTTTGATTTGCATTTCCCTGATAACTAAGGATGCTGAACATTTCTTTAGGTGCTTTAGAGCCATTCTAGTTTCCTCAGTTGAGAACTCTCTGTTTAGCTCTGTACCCCATTTTTTAATAGGGTTATTTGACTCTCTGGAGACTTCTTGAGTTCTTTGTATACATTGGATATTAGCCCTCTATCAGATGTAGGGTTAGTAAAGATCTTTTCCCAATTTGTTGGTTGCCATTTTGTCCTATTGATCATGTACTTTGCCTTACAGAAGCTTTGTAGTTTTATGAAGTCCCATTTGTTGATTTTTGTTCTTAGAACATAAGCCATTGGTGCGCTGTTCAGGAACTTTCCCCTGTGTTCCTGTGTTCACATGTGTTCAAGATTTGTCCCCACTTTCTCCTCTATAAGTTTCAGTGTATCTGGTTTTATGTGTAGATCCTTTATCTACTTGGACTTGAGCTTTGTATGAGGAAATAAGAATGGGTCGATTTGCATTTTTCTGCATGCAGATCTCCAGTCGATCCAGCACCATTTGTTAAAAATGCTGTCTTTTTTTCCACTGGATGTTTTTAGTTCCTTTGTCAAATATCAAGTGACCGTACATGTGTGGGTTCTTTTCTGGGTCTTCAATTCTATTCCATTGATCTTCCTGCCTGACTGCATACTAATACCAAACAGTTTTTTTTTTTTCTTTTTTTGGTTTTTTGAGACAGGGTTTCTCTGTGTAGTCCTGGCTGTCCTGGAACTCACTCTGAAGACCAGGCTGGCCTTGAACTCAGAAATCCACCTGCCTCTGCCTCCCAAGTGCTGGGATTACAGGCCACCAAACAGTTTTTATCACTATTGCTCTGTAGTGAGGTCAGGGATGGTAATTCTCCCAGAAAATCTTTTGTTGTGAAGAATGGGTTTTTTGTTATTCTAGATGAATTTGAGAATTGCCCTTTCTAGATCTATGAAGAATTGATTTGGGATTTTGATGGGGATTGCATTGAATCTGTAGATTGCTTTTGGCAAGATGGCCATTTTTACTATATTGATTCTGCCAATCCATGAACATGGGAGATCTTTCCATCTTCTGAGACCTTCTTCAATTTCTTTCTTCAGAGGCTTGAAGTTCTTGTCATATAGATCTTTCACTTGCTTCGTTAGGGTCACACCTAGGTATGAAATATTATTTGGGCTGGGCAGTGGTGGCGCACCCCTTTAATCCCAGCTCTTGGGAGGCAGAGACAGGAGGATTTCTGAGTTCGAGGCCAGCCAGGTCTACAGAGTGAGTTCCAGGACAGCCAGGGCTATACAGAGAAACCCTGTCTCGAAAAACAAAAACAAAAACAAAAACAAAACAAAAAAAAAAGAAATATTATTTGGGACTATTGTGAAGGGTGTCATTTCCCTAATTTCTTTCTCATCCTTTGAGTAGAGGAAGGCTACTGATTTGCTTGAGTTAATTTTTTTTTTTTTTTTTTTGGTTTTTCGAGACAGGGTTTCTCTGTGTAGCCCTGGCTGTCCTGGAACTCACTCTGTAGACTAGGCTGGCCTCGAACTCAGAAATCCGCCTGCCTCTGCCTCCCAGGTGCTGGGATTACAGGCATGTGCCACCATGCCCGGTGCTTGAGTTAATTTTATATCCAGCCACTTTGCTGAAGTTGTTTATCAGCTTTAGGAGTTCTCTGGTGGAAGTCTTGGGGTCTCTTAAGTATACTATCATATTATCTGCAAATAGTGATAGTCTGACTTCTTCCTCTCCAATTTGTATACCTCTGAGCTCCTTTTGCTGCCTGATTGCTCTAGCTAGGACTTCAAGTACTATATTGAATAGATAGGGAAAGAGTGGGCAGCCTTGTCTGGCCCCCGATTTTAGTGGGATTGCTTCAAGTTTCTCTCAGTTTAACTTGATGTTAGCTACCAGTTTGCAGTATATTGCTTTCACTATGTTTAGGTATGGACCTTGGATTCCTGATCTCTCCAATACTTCTATCATGAAGGGATGCTGGATTTTGTCAAAAGCCTTTTCAGCATCTTATGAAATGACCATGTGTTTTTTTTTCCCCTTTAGTTTGTTTATATAATGGATTACATTGTCGGAATTCCGTATATTGAACCATCCCTGCATCCCTGGGATGAAGCCTACCTGATTGTGGTGAATTATAGTTTTGATGCATTCTTGGATTCGGTTGGCCAGGATTTTGTTCAGTATTTTTGCATCAATGTTCATGAGGGATATTGGTTTGGAGTTTTCCTTCCTTGTTTGGTCCTTGTTTGGTTTAGGTATAAGCGTTATTGTGGCTTCATAGAATGAGTTGGGTAGTGTTCCTTGAGTTTCTATTTCATGGAAAAGTTTGAAGAGTATTGATATTAACTCTTCTTTGAAGATCTGATAGAATTCCCCGCTAAACCCATCTGGTCCTGGGCTCTTTCTTTCTTTCTTTCTTTCTTTCTTTCTTTCTTTCTTCCTTCCTTCCTTCCTTCCTTTCCTTCCTTCCTTCCTTCCTTCCTTCCTTCCTTCCTTCCTTCTTTCCTTCTTTCTTTTTCTTTTCTTTTCTTTTTTGATGGGAGACTATTAATGACTGCTTCTATTTCCTCAGAACTTATGGGACTATTTAGATAGTTTACCTGATCCTGTTTTAATGTTGGCACCTGGTATGTATCTAGAAAGTTGTCCATTTCATCCAGGTTTTCAAACTTTGTTGAGTATAAACTCTTGTAGTAGGATCTGATGATTTTTTGAATTTCCACAATTTCTGTTGTGATGTCTCCCTTTTTTATTTCTGATTTTATTAATTTGAATACTAGCTCTGTGCCCTCTGGTTAGTCTGGCTAAGGGTTTATCTATCTTGTTGATTTTTTTCAAAGAACCAGCTTCTTGTTTTGTTGATTTTTTGTATAGTTCTTTTTGTTTTTGTTTGGCTGATTTTGGCCCTAAGTTTGATTATTTCCTGCTGTCTACTCCTCTTAGGGGTATTTGCTTCCTTTTGTTCTAGAGCTTTCAAGTGCACTGTCAAGCTGTTAGTGTAGGCTCTCTCCATTCTCTTTTTGGAGGCACTCAGAGCTAGGAGTTTTCCTCTTAGCACTGCTTTCTTTGTGTCCTATAAATTTTGGTATGATGTGTCTTCATTTTCATTAAATTCTAAAAAATCTTTAATTTCTTTCTTTATTTCTTCCTTGATCAAGCTATCGTTGAGAAAAGCACAGTTCAAAGTCCATGTGTATGTGTGTTTTCCATTCCTTTTGTTTGAGCTTAAGACCAGCCTTAGACCATGGTGATCTGATAAGATACATGGAATAATTTCAATATTTCTGTATCTGTTGAGGCCTATTTTGTGACCAATTATATGGTCAGTTTTGGAGATGATACCATGAGGTGCTGAGAAGAAGGTATATTCTTTTGCTTTAGGGTAGAATGTTCTATATATATCTGTTAGATCCATTTGGTCCATAACTTCAGTAAGTTTCTCTGCTTAGTTTCTGATTCCATAATTGTCCATTTTTGAGAGTGGGTTTTTGAAGTCTCCCACTATTATTGTGTGGGGTGCAATGTGTGCTTTGAGCTTTATTAAAGTTTCTTTTATGAATGAGGGTGCCCTTGCGTTCGGAGCATAGATGTTCAGAATTGAGAGTTCATCTTGGTAGATTTTTTTCTTTGACCAGTACGAAGTGTCCTTCCTTATTTATTTATTTTTTTGATAACTTTTGGTTGAAAGTCCAGCTTGTTTCTTGGTACCATTTGCTTGGAAAATTATTTCCCAACCTTTGACTCTTAAATAGTGACTGTCTTTGTCACTGAGGTGGGTTTCTTGTATGCAGTAAAACGTTGGGTCCTGTTTACATATCCAGTCTGTTAGTCTATGTCTTTTTATAGGGGAATTGAGACCATTGATATTAAGAGATATTAAGGAAAAGTGATTGTTACTTACTGTTATCTTCTTAGTTAAAGGTGAAATTCTGGTTGTGTAGCTATCTTCTATTGGGTTTGTTGAAAGATTACCTTATTGATTTTTCTACGGTGTGGTTTCCTGTCTTGTGTTGGTATTTTCTACCTATTATCCTTTGCAGAGCTAGATTTTTGGAAAGATATTGTGTAAATTTGCTTTTGTCGCCAGGCGTGGTGGCGCACGCCTGTAATCCCAGCACTTGGGAGGCAGAGGCAGGTGGAGTTCTGAGTTCGAAGCCAGCCTGGTCTACAGAGTGAGTTCGAGGACAGCCAGGGCTATACAGAGAAACCCTGTCTCAAAAAAAAAAAAAAAAAAAAAAAAAGAATCACTAAAAAAAAAATTGCTTTTGTTATGGAATGTCTTGTTTTCTCCGTCTATGGTAATTGAAAGTTTTGCTGGGTATAGTAGTCTGGGCTGACATTTATGTTCTCTTAGGATCTGTTTGCCATCTGCCCAGGCTCTTCTGGCTTTCATAGTCTCTGGTGAGAAGTCTGGTGTAATTCTGATAGGTCTGCCTTTATATGTTACTTGACCATTTTCTCTCACTGCTTTTAATAGTCTTTCTTTGTTTAGTGCATTTCGTGTTTTGATGATTATGTGACCGGAGGAATTTCTGCTCTGGTCCAATCTGTTTGAAGTTCTGTAGGCTTCTTGTATGTTCATGGGCATCTCTTTCTTTAGAGAAGTTTTCATCTATAATTTTGTTGAAGATATTTACTGGGCCTTTAAGACGTAAATCTTTGCTTTCTTCCATACCTAGAATCCTTAGGTTTGGTCTTCTCATTGTGTCCTGGATTTCCTGGATGTTTTGGGTTACAAGCTTTTTGCACTTTGCATTTTCTTTGACTGTTGAGTCAATGTTTTCTATGGTATCTTCAGCACCTGAGATTCTTTCTTCTATCTCTTGTATTCTGTTGTTGATGCTTGCATCTATGACTCCTGAATTCTTTCCAAGGTTTTCTATCTTCAGAGATGTCTCATTTTGTGATTTATTGATTCTATTTTCAGTTTTAGATCTTGTATAGCTTTGTTCAGATCCTTCACTTGTTTGTTTTTTCCTGAAATTCTTTAAGGAATTTTTGTGTTTCCTCTTTAAGGGTTTCTACCTGTTGACCCATGTTCTCCTGTGTTCCTTTTAGGGATTTTTTGTGCTTCCTCTTTAAGGGCTTCTACATGTTGACCGGGTCAGAAGGGGTGCAGCTCTAATATATCTGATGGAATGGGGTTGTGTGTGGGGAGGGGTGGATAGGAAAGGGTATTAGGGAAGGAAGGGGAGTGGTGATCTGGGAGTTGCTGGGTATTGAGTCCCAGAGCGGCTCTGGGCCTCAAAGGGTGTGGGGTGATCCTTACCGGATAACCTGCTCCTGCCATTTCTCTAGAGAGTATCAGGAAGTAGGATCTTCCCCATGTCAGATGTGGCTCAGGTCTACTACATCTGGTGGAATGGGTCACTGGCCCCCCATTGTAGACTATAATCCAAGGCAGAACCATCTCAGGAAGATCACCTGCTAGCTTTTAGCTTCTAGATGACTCCTGGCATATGTCTTCATAGTATTAAGATAGGAAGCAGCCTTTTAGACTCACTCCACAGAAAGTCTCCAGAAATTGCCCCATGCATAGCCAGGATTCTTTCAGTGAGAGTTTGAAGGAGAGATTGCAGACTGAGCAGTGAGGACCACTTGAGGTCTTGCTATAGGCTCAGCCTCAACAGGATGGATGTGCAGTTTAGCTGTAAATACCACAGAGAAGACTGCGAGCTGGCTAGGAGGCAAGCTTGGTCTTTCTTCCCCTGGCTCCCAGTCAACCCCAAGGAGATGCTGGTGTAAGTAAGTATTCTCACTTCTCGTCAGTCCCACATCAGATGGTGCTGCTGCAGCGATTCTGTCTAGTGAGGAGTTTGTGCAGAAGCATGGCCTGCAGTCCAAAGCCGTGGAAATCGTGGCACAGGAGATGGTGACCGACTTGCCCAGTACGTTTGAAGAAAACAGTATTATTAAAGTGGTATGTCAGAGATTCTTTTTTTAAAAAAATCAAATTAAGGAAATAGTATTTTCAGTTCCAACCTAGCATTTTATTGTCATTAGCTCCAGAAAGTATTATAAAACTTGATCTAGAAAGGTTCTCATTGTAGCCCACCCTTAAGGGTTTGTGAAGGAGATGGGTTTGGTACACTCCTGTAATTGTGGCATAGAAGAAGGAATATCAGAAATTCAGGGATAGCCTCAGCTACATTGCTAACTGGATGTTATTTAGGTTGGAGTCATGAGTAAGGTAATTTATTAGACATGCTGGTTTGGAGTTTTGTTGTTTGGGTTTTTTTGTTTGTTTTTTTAGTATAGAGTAGAGTTTATTTAGGGCCTGGGGAGGGGAGTTCAGGGGGTAGTAGAGGCAGAGAAAGGCAGGAAGAAGGAGAGAGTAGAGAAGTAGAGGCTGGCCATGACCACATGGAGAGAGGGGGTGGGGGAAGGGAAGAGCCCAAGAGGGCAAGAGACAAGAGAGGAAGAGAGACAAGATCTGTTTGGTTTTTTGAGACAGGGTTTCCACACATAGCCCCGACTGTCCAGGATCTCTCTCTGTAGACCAGGCTAGCCTCAAAATCAGAAATCATCAGCTTTGCCTCCTGAGTGCTGTTGTTAAATGGGTGGGCCCTTATTGAAGAGAAAGTAAGAGTTCAGACCTAAAGTGATTGGACAATTAAAGATTTGCCCTTAGCCCACAGAAACAATTGCATGGTAAAGTACAGTTTGTAAAATAGTTTTTACACATGCTAAACAATTTGAAATGCTCACATAACTTAATCAGTGCTTTAGTTTGGACCTAAACTGTTCCCTGTATGCTCCTGTATTAGAGACTTAGTCCCTGATTGAGAGTCTTTGGAGGTGATTGCTTCATGGCGGCTCCAATCTAATCAAAGTACTAAGGCATTGATGGATTCATAGCTCAGTGGGTTTCAGGGCAGAGGTGTTGTTGACAAAGCTAGCACTGTCTGCTTCCTGGCCCTCATGAGGTGAACAGCCTTGCTCTGCTATGTGTTCTCTGCTATGATGGGCCTGGTGTGTTAGCACCAAGTGACCTTGCATTGAAACCTGCGAACCATGAAGCAGATGAATTTTTTTCCAGTGGGCACTTGAGAGGTAAGGCAGGAAGAACAAGAGCACAAGGCCATCCTTACCTCACAGTGTATGTGAGGCTAGCCTGGGCTACATTAAATCCTGTCTAAAACATAAAACAAAACTTTTAAAAAAAACCCTTTCCTGCTTTCCACTTGTTTTTTTAGGTATTTTGTTCCTGCAGTGGGACATTGACCAGCAAAGCCATATACTCAGATTGTCTCACAGCACACTTTATAGTATTTTTTTGCTTTATTCCTTGAATGAAAAATCAAAATGTGGCCTGTGCAAAAATGGTTTGAATCCTGTATGATCTTCTAAAATAGGTTACATATTTTCCTGTAGAAATTGATATTTTTCACTGTCTGTCTCATAATGATATATTGAAAATCCTCTTCAGCTAGTACAATTGTACACTGTGATCTCATCAGTACAACTGTACACCATGATCTCATCAGTACAGCTACACACCATGATCTCATCAGTACAGCTATACACCATGATCTCATCAGTACAGCTATACACCATGATCTCATCAGTACAGCTACACACCATGATCTCATCAGTACAGCTATACACCATGATCTCATCAGTACAGCTATACACCATGATCTCATCAGTACAGCTATACACCATGATCTCATCAGTACAGCTATATACCATGATCTCATCAGTACAGCTATACACCATGATCTCATCAGTACAGCTATATACCATGATCTCATCGGTATAGCCATACACCATGATCTCATCAGTACAGCCATACACCATGATCTCATCAGTACAGCTATACACCATGATCTCATCAGTACAGCTATACACCATGATCTCATCAGTACAGCTATACACCATGATCTTATCAGTACAGCTATACACCATGATCTCATCAGTACAGCTATATACCGTCATCTTATCAGTCCAGCTATACACTATGATCTCATCACTACAGCTATAGACTATTATTTCATAACAGTATAAGTTGAATCTCAGATTCTAAGTCCTTTTTCAATGTCTTAGTTAAACTTTTATAGGTTATGATATAAAATTTGAGATGTATATTTTTATATATTTTATTGATTTTTTTATATAATGCAGAATCAGCTGAGATTTCAATATATGTGATTTTTTGAGCTTTAATATTATGCATGTTACTCTCTTAAAAATCTTTGTCTGAAAGGCCAAATGTTGGTGTCCTTGATTTACCTGGCAATGGGTTTGTGGTTGTAGGTTGGCTACGATATGAGTAAAGAAGCTGCCAGGAGGTGCTATGAGAAGTCCGGCCTGAGGCCCAGCGATGTCGACGTGATAGAGCTGCACGATTGCTTCTCTGTCAATGAGCTCCTGACTTACGAAGCCCTGGGCCTCTGTCCAGAAGGTAGAGTCTCTGAAGGGCCTTTGTAAGTCCTGTTGAGAAGGCTTCACTTTCATCATTAAATAACACAAGTTACTAATTGCCTTTCCCTGTGCGTTGACTCTGCCAGCCACACCGTGCAAACCGGATGTAAGAAGTTTTGGTAGGAGAGTTTTTAGAACATCCAGTCTTAGTCCACACAAACATTGGCATAACAGAGTATGAGCTTAATTTACATTATGCAGATCAAAAGAATGTGTGGTTACATTTTAAAGAGCATTTATTAGGCCTGCTATCCCAAGTATTTTAATTGTGTTTAAATAGACGTGCAGAAAGCAAAACAGAAAAACTAGTTGGTGAGTTTGAAGGGTTCCTCAGAGTCTGGGCTTTGATAGCTTCACCTCCTTGTCAGCGCTTGGTGGTCAGTTATGTGCATTTCAGGCGTACTCAGGAGGATGTAATTGTATCTTATCTTAGTCTTAATTTCACATTACCCGTGACTGATGATATTGAGAAATCTTTCTGTGTGCTTACTGGTCATTTATGTATCTCCTTTCTTAAAACAAAATTTCTATTACCTTTATGTGTGTATGTTAGTGCCTGTGTGGTTATGTGAATGTGTGGCTTCAGGTGCCCATGGAGTCCAGAGAAGAGCACGGAATCTCCTAGGACTGGAGTTCCAGCTGGTTGTGAGTCACCCTAAGTGGGTGTTAGGAATCAAACTTGGGCTCTCTGGAGAAGAGCACTGCGTGTTCTGAGCCGTCTCCAGCACCTCATGTTATGTCTTCTAGATCTATTTAAATCTTTGCCCTTTGGTTCTCTGTTATTTGTCTTTATTGTGTTGTAATAAATACATATGTAATATATTAATACATGTACTATATGTATATTATAGATATAGGTCAATGATAGTCGGTTATGTTGTGAACATTTTCTTCTAGTCCAAGAGCATAGCTGTCTGTGCCCCACGGCTCAGATCGACAGTTTTATTATGTTTCTACTTGTGTTCTGTACTTTCTCTTCCCTTGTTCTTCCCTCATCTTTTGCATTATTTGAGCATTTTTAGTGTATTATTTTAATGCTTTTTTTCATGGCCTGATTTCTTTTAAATAATTTGGTAATTAGTTAACGGTTATTGTGTGCGTTGTGTCTGTTGGCTTGTGTGTGGCAGAGCACACGGAAGGAGCCGGAGGGCACTGTATGGAGCTGCTTTTCTCCTTTCTCCATTGTATGGGTCCCAGGGTCACACTCAGACACGGGCTTTACCTGCCGAGCCATCTCGTAGGCCCCCCTTTCCCTGGCTTAGTCCTAACTTGCTAGGTAGCTGGCAGTGACCTGGAGCTTCTGATCCTTTTGCTTCTGTGTTCCAAGTTCTGGCACTCTATAAAGTTAGCTGCACCCTCAGCCCCTCTGTTTATTTCTTTCTTTTTTTTCCCCAGTGGCTGTGAATAGGATAGCCTCAGCTCTGTGACATTTGAGATGTTATTCTGTGGTAAGGCTGCACATCTTAGGGTGCTCAGTAGTGAGCATTCCTGTCCTCTCCACGAAGTGCCACAGATGCCTCCCACAGTTGGGACAGCTGAGAATACCCCTGGGCATTACCAGATTTCTCCCTGTGGGTGAAATCTCTCCCAGCTAAGAACTACTGCTCCAAGGTCATGTGTGTACGTAACCTTCAGTCTCCTTGTAGTTCATATTGTCTCTTCACAGGCAATGGGGAGATCTTGCCGCCATGGAGGCCCATTCACCAGTTCTTCTTTGCCTTCACTGACCTCATTTTTTTTTTTTCGAGACAGGGTTTCTCTGTGTAGCCCTGGCTGTCCTGGAACTCACTTTGTAGACCAGGCTGGCCTCCTGAGTGCTCGATTAAATGTGAGCACCAGGGCCTGGCCAGGTCTTCATTTTAAAATCCCTGTCTGCTTCAAGCCACTGGAGTAAGACCTTTGCTTTTTCATTCCTTTTTTTTTTTTTAATCAAAAATTTCTTTTTCACTCTCTTCTCTTCTCTTCTCTTCTCCCTCTCCCTCTCCCTCTCCCTCTCCCTCTCCCTCTCCCTCTCCCTCTCCCTCTCCCTCTCCCTCTCCCTCTCCCTCTCCCTCTCCCTCTCCCTCTCCCCCTCCCTCTCCCTCTCCCTCTCCCTCTCCCTCTCCCTCTCCCTCTCCCTCTCCCTCTCCCCCTCCCCCTCCCCCTCCCCCTCCCTCTCCCTCTCTCTCTGACAGTGTCTTGCCAGCCTTGATCACACAAGCTTCTTGCTTCAGCTTCCAGAGTGTTAGGATGTCCTCTTTTTCTTTTTTTCCTCTCCTCCCCTCCCCTCTCCCCCTCCCTTCCTCTCTTCTCCCTCCTCTCCCCTTCTCCTACCCTTCCCTCCCCCCTCCCTTTCCCCTTCCCTCCTTTCTTTACAGAGACAGATCTCAGGCTGCGGATATAGCTCAGTAAGCAGTGTTTGGCTTGCATACAGGAGAACCTGGGTTCAATCTCGGGTACTGAAAAAATAAATAAATAAAGGAACAAAGAAGCAGATCTCTTTGTGTAGCTCTTCTGGAGCTGGCCTTGACCTCACAGCCTTTGCACCTTGTGTGCTAGTGTCCCAGGCATGCTCTACCACATCTGGGCTCAGTGTTTGATTTCAAAGATTTCACTTTTCAGATTTCTGTTTGATTCATTTTCTAGCTTCTTGGCTCTGCTGAGAACTCCCATCTTGCTGTTTATTTCTCGGTGTGACTCCTTCACCTTGCAGCTCTAGTATCAATTAGAAAGTCCTTGATAATTTTGTAATCTGGACTTTGGGGTTTGGCATCTGTCCAGGCCTTTCCCTCTTGGGAGTTGGTTAAGGGGGGGAGGTTCAGATTCTTTGTAGGATGAATAATTTAGATTGCATCCTGAACACATGAATGTTTCTTTGTTCAGCATCCTCTGGAGAGGATGAGCAGCAGGGAAGCGGGCATCAGCCTCTAGTGTCAATCTTAAGGATCAACTCCCTCCATTTTATTTTTGAGACAAAGTCTCTTGCTGGGACTGGGGCGCCTTGGTTTTAGGGTAGTCAGGGTGGTCAGTAAACCCCAGGAAATTGCTTGTCTCTGACTCCTCAGCACTAGGATTACAAACACACACTCCAGATTCAGCTTTTTATGTGAGTACTGGGGATTAAACTCAGCCCTTGGGTTTAAAATCTGCTTACTGACTGAGGTGTCTCCCAGCTCCACACTGCTGTGACTTAGCAAGCAGCCAGCCCAATGTGTCCTCACAAATTCTGACTTACCTTCTGAGGAGGCAGCTGATGCTTCTGTTTAGTTCCTGAGCCTGTGCTGTGCTTGTTTGGGGCTGTCCCATGCATCTGTAACTCTGGAGTGAACCTCAGATTCACTTACTCTGAGTATAAGTCTACACTCAGAAATAGGGAGGCGGGGCTCTGCTCTGATGCTCTCTACTGTGGCCTCTGGTGCTTACTGTCCAGCCTGTGGGGTTTCTTTCCCTGGTTCTGTTGGTATAAAGGTTGTGTTTCAGTGGGATGGTGGTCCTCACCTGTAAGCCCAGCATTTGGGAGGCAGAGAAAGGAGGATCTAGAGTTCAAGGCTAGTCTGGGATACTTCTGACCGTCTCAAAAAGCCACAAGGGTGTGTGTGTCAGGGTGGGGGGTGGGAGTGTAGAGGAAGGGGGACAGACTTAGTTCTAGAACACTACCTTTGTTGACATGCCGTGCTGCCCTGGGATGCAGTTCACTTGTGCAGAGTTGATAAGGCAGCCTGAGGAAGCCTAACTGGGATTCAGCCTTGTGCAGCAGCTGTTTGCTTTGCAGTCCTCAGGTACTCACTGATGTGAGTGGCACTGTACACACGCCTTCAGTGGTGGTCCTAGGAGTGGAGCATTGTGGGAAAGGAGCACACTGTGTAGCATGAAGTTCTGTCTGTGTGTTCCTGGCTGTCAGAGCTACGTACCCACCCAGGAGCTAGCTCAGATCTGCGGATAAAAGACACACACATTAGCTCATTTTTAAACTGGCTTATTGGCTCTGTGGCTGGGCTCTTCTAAGCCTTCTGTGGCCAGTGAGCCCTTTCCTTCACTCCTAGCTCAGCATCTCTAAACCTGCCCTCAGCTTGGCTGCTCAGTTACCCTCTGCGAAGCCTACTCTTCTTGCCCAAGACACTTCTGGGCAGCTTTCCCTGTCCACCTACATTTTGTGAGTTCTTCCTGTAACTACCAGTCTGTCCCGTCTCTCCCCGAGTACCTCTGTAAGACCCTGACCCTCGGTCAGTGCTACTTACTTTGAGACGCCCCTGAGCGAGACACCCAGACACAGATCAATGCAAAAGCAAGAGGTTTATTTTCCAGCAGGGTCACGGTCGACATTCAATTAGTCCCTCAAGGCAAGTGACTAGAAGGCGACCTCAAATGGCTATTACAAGCAGTTTTATAATTTTAGAGGCACAGGTTATATCAGCAAGGTTACAGCTCAGACTTATTGGCTAAGCATATTGACCATTAAATTATTGGCTAGCAAGCATGTCACGCATTTGAACTCAGGTTTCCTGGGACTTTCCAGAGGGTCAGGTAACATCAGTCAGTACATTCTGAGATCTTTTACTCAAACAACGTTCCTATAGGTAGAGAATGGAACTTGTCCTAGCCTTGATCCCAGTTGGGAGGGGGAAGCTGTAAGGAGGGTGTGGTACTGGAACAAGCCCTTAGGGTCCCTCACCTCCATTCTCTCCTCTCCTAGCCTTTGGGAACCTGGAAGTCCTGCCTCTTTCTTTCTGTCCAGCTGTTGGCTATTGACATCTTTATTGATCAAAAACCAGTTGGTAACGAGGACCTTCAGCATCAGTGAACATAGATTCCCTAACAAAGCATCAGAACTACCCCCCCCCCACACACACACCATTCCAGGAATATGCAACTGGAACCCAGTTAAATATCATGTAATGATGACTTTCAGTACTTCCCTGAAATCTAGATTCAGGGAGCAAACTGCCTATTTTTCAAGGTGTTATAGGTTGTGTGTGTGTGTGTGTGTGTGTGTGTGTGTGTGTGTGTACGTGTACATGCATGCATGCGCATATATTAGCATGTGTATGGCTACCATAAAGGGCAGAAAAGGCTGTTGGATCTCTTGGTTGCAGGAGGTTGTCAACTGCCCTAGTTTGTTTCTAGGAACCAGCCTGTTGCAAGAACAGGTGCTTATAACTGCTGAGCAGTCCTTCAGCCTCTGCGGAATCAGTCCTCAGTCACCTTTCTCACACCACTGCCACCAAGCCACCTCTGAAGCCTGTTGGCTCCTGCTCTGCCTTCAAATTCTGAATATACCACATCTTGCCAGTCTTCGTCACTGCCAGCATGGTTCCTTGGGGTGTGGTCATCTCAACAGCCAGCCCCTAGCCTGCCTGGACTATCTCTTCAATACACTGCGAAGCGTATTAGAAGTTGGCCAGTGTCACCCCTCTCTTCAGTTTTTTCAAGACAGGGTTTCTCTGTGTAGCCCTGGCTGTCCTGGAACTCACTCTGTAGGCCAGGCTGGCCTCGAACTCAGAAATTCGCCTGCCTCTGCCTCCCAAGTGCTGGGATTAAAGGCGTGTGCCACCACTGCCCAGCTCACCTCTCTCTTCAAAGCCTGCTAGCTTCTCACTTCTCAACAGAGGCACAGGCCAAATGTTGTCTCTCTCTCTCTTCCTCAGCTCCGGCTCCTCTGTGCCTCCTTTCCTGCAGTTACAGCGCCTCCTTTTTCAAGCACCTCAGACTCATTCCCTTCAGGGGCCTGTGTCTAGGGCCCCATGTGGCTTCTCCAGGACTCTTGCTCCGACTTTCCTAAACTCTCTTCCTTCCTTCTTTTCAAGGCTGTGGCTACTCAGCACACTGTTAACTCAGACCATCAGCCTCACATCTGGGGCTCCCAGCTCTTAGTATTTGATCAGAAAAGCATCCAGAGGAACACCTTATATAATTCATGCACTTTTGTTTATTATGTAATGACTCCCAAACAGTGAACAAATCATTACTAGGCAATGTGGAGGCCATGAAGCACATGGAATAAATTTGTAGTTATTTATTTAAGACAGGGTCTCACTCCATAACTCTGACTGGTCTAGAACTCACTATGCAGACTAGCCTCTAACTCAAAGAGATCTGCCTGCCTCTGCTTTGGTAAACAGTGTGCTCTTGCACCATCTCTCCTACAGCTGTGGAACTTTTTTTTTTTTTTTTTTTTAACTTTTATGGCTCAACAGTGTCTTCAGTCTTTCTCCTTAATTTCGTGAAAGTAATTTTTGTTGTTATTTGTTTTGTCTGTTTCCTTTGGATTTAGCTTTTTGTTGTGCTAGAATCAAACACTGGATCTCGGGCAAGCTAGGCGAGCACACTACGGGAGGTCCACAACCAGTCTGGCTCTTTGGTCTTACTTTTGCTTTTCAAGGCAGGGTTCCTCTGTGGAGCCCCGGCTATTCTGAGATTTGCTCAGTAGGCCAGGTTAGCTTCGAACTCAGAGATCTATCTGCCTCTGCCTCTGCCTCAGCCAGCCTACTGCTTCGTTTTGTTTTTTAATTAAAAAATGAATATATCACACTGTATTATAGCTGAAACAAGAGAGAAAATAAATGCATTTTGGAAAATTAAAACTTTTGAAACTATAATTTTTAGTTAAAATGTTGCAGAATTTTAATTTTGACCACATTAGTTCTTTTCTGCCTCTCTGTTACAGTTGGGGCAGTTTGGAAACCACAGGGCTGTAAGGACCTACCAAGTGCTTATTTCATGCAGAATATTCTTGAAAGATAAGCCTTTATTTCTCAATATTATTACTCAATACTTAGAAGCATTTGTAACACTTTATTAAGCACTTAAGGAATGTTCATATTAAGAAATCCTTGGCTATGTGGAAGAGTTAAACAAACATGCCATCTGTCCAATGTCATATTTTAACATTTGTGAATATTAACTTTTTCTTCCACAGGACAAGGTGGAGCCCTGGTGGACAGAGGGGACAACACTTACGGAGGAAAGTGGGTCATAAACCCTAGTGGAGGCCTCATCTCGAAGGGACACCCACTGGGCGCAACAGGTGACAGTGCATTCTTGTCAGAATTTACTTTAGGCCCTAATCTGTTAGGTTTTTTTTTTTTTTTTTTTCATGTGTGAACGTATATGTGCACATTCGTGTTCCATGGCACATGTGTGGAGATCATAGGACAACTTGAGAGAACTGGCTCTCTCTTTACAATCTTACGTGAATCCTGGGGTTCAAACTCAGGTCATCCAGCATGGTGGCCCTCGTCTTTATCTGCTGAGCCATCTTTCTGATCCCTGTTGTAGTTGTTTGAGACAGCCCTGACTCAGGTTGGCCTGGAACTCACTATATGATTCAGGATGAATGACCTTAAACTTAAAGCAGTCCCCCTACCTACCCCTCCCAAATGCTGGGATGACAGACGTGAACCACCGGGAGTGGCTGAAGTCTGTGATCTCAGTATGCTTGTATTCTCTGAACTCCGATGGTGACTTGAGGCTTTAATGCCATTTTTTTTTTTTTTTTTTGGTTTTTCCGAGACAGGGTTTCTCTGTGTAGCCCTGGCTGTCCTGGAACTCACTTTGTAGACCAGGCTGGCCTCGAACTCAGAAATCCACCTGCCTCTGCCTCCCAAGTGCTGGGATTACAGGCGTGCGCCACCACCGCCCGGCTCGCTTCAATGCTTTTTAACTTCAGTCATTTGATTTTCCGTTAGCTGCAGTGCACTTAGCTAACGACATGTTTCCTCACAGATCTTACTAGACTCACCAGGTAAGATGGTTTCAAATGATCACATTGTGTGCTGTTGGATGCCTCCTTAGCACTGCATGGAACTTATTTTCTCTTGAGAAAACTGGACTAGGAATTCTGAAATTAGAATCTTATTATGGCTCCACTGCCCACTGGAAATTAATTACTTTGACTGTTAGGTCTTTAGCTAAAAAAATGACAATGTTTGTGTTGGAGTTTCTAAGGTAACTTAGTGGTAAAATCTGTGATTTGTTTCTGTAAAGATAAATTGTGTTGTAAAGATGATTGTATTTCTTCTTTGTTATCTTATAGTGCCTTATGGATTGGTGGACTATTTTAAGTTCTTGCAGTTTCAACAATAGAGAAGTTATAATCAACAATGTACTTATTATTTAACCTTATTTTATTTCTAGTTAAGACTCAGCATTTCAGCTGGGCTTGGTGATGCACACCTTTAATTCCAGCAGTCAGGAGGCAGAGGCAGAAGGATCTCTGTGAGTCAGTTGAGGCCAGCTTGGTCTACAGAGTGAGTTCCATGACAGCCATGGTTACAGAGAGAAACCCTGTCTCAAAATAACAACAATAAACAACAACAGTGAAACACTCGGATCTCATAAGCTTATAATACAGTCGAAAATAGAAAAGCTTGTGCTGGGGAAGGAGAAAGCAAGGAAGTGTGTCAGGGTGCAGGGGCTGTTGCTTTACAGTAGGATACTGTACTTTACTGTTGCTTCGCTTGTTTAGGATACAGAAGGCCCTGGGTACCAAAATCTTCCAGAAAAAAGATAAAGGAGAGTTGGGTCAGGTGGGCAGACTGAGCACACCAGGTAGCTCAGGGTGTGCACTGCCTTGCTGCTGAGTTCTTCTTTTGTTTCTTCTTTGGTTCATTTATTATCATCTAAAAAACCAACAGGCAGTTTTATTAATTTCTCTGTTCTGTGGAACCATTTCTCTATGGAAGTTTGTCAGATGCTCAGGGATATACCACATGCATTTTCCATTTGCCAGAGTCTGCCTTCCAGGACTGTCATACCTTCGCATAGAGTCTAAGTCTTTTGTAAGATTTATTTTTATTTTATTTATTTATTTATTTATTTATTTAGTTGGTTTGTTTATTCAAGATGGGGCTTCTTTGTATAGCCCTGGCTCTTCTGGAACTCACTCTGTATATCAAGATGACTTCAAACATAGAGATTTACCTACCTCTGCCTCCTGAGTGCTGGGGATAAAAGCATGCCCCCAACACCACCCTGGCTTATTTTTAATTATGAGTGTGAGTATTTACCATCAAGATATGTGTCAGCTAGGCATTGGTAGTGCATGCCTTAATCCCAGCACTTTGGGGGGGCAGGCAGATCTCTGTGAGTTCTAGACCAGCCTGGTCTACAGAACTAGTTTTAGGACAGACAAGGCTACACAGAGAAACCCTGCCTGCAGGAGGGTGTGGGGTGGGAGGGACATGTCCCTATTGCACCTTTAGAGATATCTTGCTGTGCTAGTCATTTTTATGGTTCTTAGGCACCACATCTGACTAGGACTATTGATCCTATCCCTCCTCCCCCTTTCAGCAGTTTACACAGCACAGCACCTTCTGGTACAATGAAAGCTAGTCCTCAGGAAGGAGGCTTTTGGATTAGATCCAGCTGGACTTCTCAAGTCCTGTGTTCAAGTGTGTGCTGTCTTTAGCAATTTTAGAACGTTAGAACCTTTGACTTCTGGGATGAAATCACAGTTGAGCTCCCTTGACCAACAATTCAAAAGGACCAAACAATTCATGCTTAGCACAGGACTTTTTATTAGATAGTCTGTGCCTCTTGGGACAGGTACTATTATCTCATGTGGTATATCTTCACTTAAACAAACAATATATACACATGTGTATGTGTGTATGCACATACACTTATATGTATTACATCTATTTTAAGTAAATATAAGGATTCCTTATGACTATTTCAATTATTTTTAGTGTTATAGATTGCTCCCTATGCCCACCTCATTTTTCCCACTTCATATCACCTGCATCTTTCTTGAGTTCAATTTGATCCCATTACTTTTTCAAAATGTCCCATCTCAAAAAAAAATTTTTTTTTTACTTGTTTGTTTGTTTTTGAGATAGAATCTCACTATGTAGTACTGGCTGTCCTGGAACACTCACGGTAGACCAGGCTGGCCTTAGAACTCTCAGAGATCGCCTGCCTCGGTCTCCAGTGCTGGGATCCAAGGTGTGCACCGCCACGGGCAGCTGGCCGCTGTTTTCCATTTCAACACACCAGAAAAGAATGGGTTGAAGAGAGCAAGTCTTGATTTCCCGAACTCGAGTCTTTTTAAAATGCTAATTCTCTTAGCGTGGGAACCAGCTGTGAATCTTGGGCTTTAAGGTCTGGAGGCGAGCGTGGCTTTGGCGGGAAGTCCCAACTAGCGGCTCGCTGGGGCGGGTGGGCGGAGTCTGCGCTCTAACGCGGCCCGGGACGCTCTGTGCTCGACTCGCCAGGTCTGGCTCAGTGCGCGGAGCTCTGCTGGCAGCTGAGAGGCGAAGCCGGAAAGAGGCAGGTTCCCGGGGCAAAGGTGGCTCTGCAGCACAACTTAGGCCTTGGAGGAGCTGTGGTTGTCACCCTCTACAGGATGGGTTTTCCCGAAGCTTCCAGGTAAGTGACATTCTAAGTTCTATCACTTTTGTCATGGTTTACAATAAGTGACGCTTGCATATTAAAAAAAAAACACAATTTGATTAAGCATTTAAGGGAAAGTATGACATTACTTCTTTAACATGGTTTTAAAAGTTAAGAGAGTTTTTAAGCCAAGGCAAACTTAGGAAAATTTTGTTCAGCAAGAGGCAGCGAAGCCAGGACCTTTCTCACAGTTGGCTTTCTCCTTTGGCCTCTGGCTGCTGTCAGAGAATGCCACCAAATACATGTGCCATTGGAACCTGGCAAACGTGTTTCTGAATCAAGCCCTCATTGCTGTTGGGATTCCCGTGTCCTGCTTTCTTGTGTTTTTGAAGGATCTGCCTCTGTAGGTCCCTCTGGCCCAGCCCCCCCCCCCCCCCCCCGCATTCCTCAACTTCCTTGCAGCCTCTTCGGGCTCCTCTTCCTCTTTTCCCACGGCCCAGCCTTCCTCTGTGTGCTTGGTTTCTATCTCCTGTACTAATGTGATGTATACCTACCCTCCTTTGAATCTTCCTAGCTGTCCCCTCATTGGCCCCTTGCCCCTGTTATCATACACCAGAGAATCCTTCCTAGGAAAATCTTTTTTCCCTCTTGCTTTAGTTATTCTCTTTCGCGATGAGCCTTTCCCAGTGAACCACCTCAGGGTCTGTTTTGAGGTCTGGTGTGTTCTGAGTTGAGTTGCTTCTCCTTGACGATGCCTTTCCTCCTTTAATTACCCTGTAGCTTTTTAACACGAATGGGCTCTTTTTCCCTTGAAATTCTTGGTAATTACTTAATCATTTATTTATATAGTTTGTTCTACAAAGGATAGTGGCCACTATCTATTATAGTCTTAACTTTTACAAACTTTAGAATGGTTTTCCTCTTTTGTCTCACTCTTCTTTTTCTGGCCAGAATTTTGTTTTTGTTTCAAACATTAAGATGCATCTCAAACTTAGGACAGCCTTCTTTCAATTACCCGTGATCCTTTGTAGTCCTTAGGGAGCTAATCTTGTTTCTTCCTAAGTCTGATTCATCTGTTCTATGCTGATGACCCTGGAATACCATACAGTTCACACTTGTAGATGAACCTCCTTAGGGAAAAAAATAATCAAGCTATGAAAACCAACACAGTTGGTATAATCAGCATAGACAACTTTGTTATCTTCAGAGTAAAATTAGGAAGTTTGTCCACAGATTTTATTTTATTTTATTTTATTTTATTTTTGAGACAGTCTCACGGGGTAATCCAGGCTAGCCTTGTATTAGAGGCAGTGAGATTCTTGCTTCACCATTTTAGCATATGCCTGCAAGTTCTCACATGCAAATAGGGCAGTGTATAATTACCACCACAGTCAAGGTCCAGAATGATTCTTTGAACTGCTTCCCCCAGTCCAGGGTCTCACTATGTAACTCTGGCTCTCCTGGAACTCTGTGTGAACCAGGCTGGCCTCGAACTCCCCCTGCCTCTGCCTCCCCATTGCTGGGACTGAAAGCATGCTCCCAGCCAGCTCTTCATTTCTTTGTGTAGGTTTTCAGCAGCCCTTACTCTGCCCTTCTTGCAACCCCTACTCTGTTTGCTGCCTCTGTAGTTTGCCCTTTCTCTGAGTGCCAGTGAGATCATAAAAGCAGATTACAGGGGCACTCTTTAGATTTTAGCTCCCATTGATAATTTTCTAACTTTTTCTTCTGCAATTACTGATATTCTGCTCTAAGGAAGAAATATCCCTCCTCTCCTGTCTTTAAATGTATTCATATACACTGCATGAAATCACGAGGCTTTATTTTATCCAGGAGGTCACAGCCCTTTAGAATCAATTATTTTGCTGCTGTGACTGCCCCTGGTTTGGCCAGTAGGAACCCTCTCAGGGTGACTCTTGAGCTCCACGATTCTGTATAGTACTTCCTTTCCCTCTTTTCTGGCTCAAGAACTTAGTCCAATCTCTTCTTCCACTTTTAAAAAAAATTTTTTTAGTATTTATGTGTACATGCTTTTGGGTTTGCATATGTATGCAGGTGAGTGAAGGTACTAGATTTCCCTGGGGCTGGAATTATGGGTGCTTCTGCCTGGACTCCACCCCCACATTACCTGGCAAGAGCCAGGGATGCCCCTCCCCATAGTTTCCTCACCACAGCCAGGCAGGCCGGCCACTGTAGAAGGGCTGCTTGACCCCTCCCCTCTCTCCACCCCCACATTACCTGGCAAGAGCCAGGGATGCCCCTCCCCATAGTTTCCTCACCACAGCCAGGGAGGCCGGCCCACTGTAGAAGGGCTGCTTGACCCCTCCCCTCTCTCCACCCCCACAGTTACCTGGCAAGAGCCAGGGATGCCCCTCCCCATAGTTTCCTCACCACAGCCAGGCAGGCCGGCCACTGTAGAAGGGCTGCTTGCCCCTCCCCTCTCCTGTTCCCGCTTATTCTCTTACTCTTTCTTGTTCTCTTGCCCTCTTGGGCTCTTCCCGTCCCTTTTCCTTCCCCCCCCCTCTCTCCTCGTGGTCATGGCCGGCCTCTACTTCTCTCCTCTCTCCTCTCTGCCTTTCTCTGTTTCTACTACCCTCTTAACTCCCCTCCCCATGCCCTGGATAAACTCTATTCTATGCTATTCTGTTGTGTGGCTGGTCCCTCAGTGGGGGAAGGGATGCCTTGGCATGGACCCACACACCGCCAGAGACCATATTCTTAGACCTCATTATCTTTCTATGATCTCAACACATGTCTGCAGCCCCTCTTGTCCTTTCCAGGGCCCGACCCTCCCCCAGTCACTTCTCCAGGGAGGTTCCTTTAGTGGAGAATGATGCTGAGACACCATACATGGCTGCTGGCCAGCTCGTTCTTGTTACTCCCAGGCCTTCTCAGGAGACACATATGTGTATTATATTAGTTCAGCTTGGTTTTAAATAGAAATTTAGGGGTAATATTATGTGACTTTATGTCATTAATACTTACCATCGGTTTTTAGCAGTTAGATCGATCAGGAATTTAGGAAATTAGTTAAGTACCACTTGTAGATGGTGTCACTTTAGGTTTGTTTTTGTTTTTGTTTTTTGTTTTTTTGTTTTTTGGTGGTTGTTTTCCAAAGGGGAAGAAGTGACCAGAAAGAGCACCCTTCTAAGTTTTTGATCACACTACCTGTTTTGGGCCTGTTAACCTTTCATCGCTTAGGAAATATTGAAAGCATTCACTTTATAGTTTAGAAACTGCCAGAGTGTACCTGCTGTGCACGGTAGCTGTTGGGCGAGCCGTGCGTTTCCCCAGTGCAGTTGCCTTTCTTCCTTCCTGTGCCTCTAGTTCATGCCTCCGGTTAAGTGCTTGAAATGGTCTTATTGAATTCTGGTATCACTGAGGAGTTTGGGAAAAGTGGCCTTGACTTTTTAGTACAACATGGGAAATACCCCTTGACTCGTCCCACGGCTTGGTCAAGGGGCATCTGTTGCATCGCCCATGCAAAGGTTCTTGTACCATCCAGCTCTCCAGTTGTCTGTCCTGTCATTTGGACTCGTCTGCCAGCTCTGAGGTCAAAGGGACTTGCTGATTGTCTGAACTTTGCCTCCCTCCCAGTGTTTGCATGCATTTCATAACCCTGTCTAATCAGAACAGGTGATAATTTTAGAACACTTTCATTACCACCACCACCACCACCACCACCACCACCACCACCACCACCACCACCACCCCAACACATCCCCAAATGCTTTCACCTCCAGGCTGTCCCTCTTGTAGTCTGGCAGCTGCACAGGAACTCCCTGTCTCTGGATTTGCCTGCTCCGCATATCTCATAGAAAGGAAGTCATAGGGCATTATTCTTTCATGACCGGCTTCTTTGATTTAACATGTTATTTTGAAGGCTGAATACTACCCCATTTGTATGAAAGCTCCCCTTTCCTTACCCTCGCCCTCAGTAGCTAATCATTTTCTGAACATCATTTCCTCAGCCGCTTAGTCACAATCTGTGTGTCACTATTTGAGAACTGTCTGTCAGTGCCTTTAGTCATGTAAAAACTGGGTTATTATTGAGTTGTAAAAGTTCTTTAACAACCAGATCTCTCCATCCGTTTTCTTTGTTTTGGTCCAGGAAGGCCTTATCCTCCTGCCTCTGACTCCCAAGTGGGCAGCCCAACCACCCCTTTCTGAAGGCCTGGTATGTGCCTTGAACACACTGGGTGCTTTGGCTGTGCTGGGTATTAAACCCAGGGGGTTGTGTGCTAGGAAAGTGCTCCAGCCCTGAGCAGCGCAAACTGCACATGTGGAGCAGTACAAGCTCTCAAGGTGCACGGGTGATCAGCTAGAGAAGCTCGGTGTTGGCTAGCTCCTGCTTCATGACCTCTCTTCACTCGCAGGCTGTGACATCGTGGATACAGAGCTGAGAGGGCCTTACAGTGAAACTTCCCACTTACCTAGTGGGAATCCAAACACAAACTAGAATGTTCTTTAAATTGATCTTTAAGCCCTTTCCAACACTATCTGTGTGATTTAGTTCAGTAAACTTGTGTTTACCAAGTTCAAGTAAAAACCAATCACAATTTAATTTCTACTAAAAATTTGTACCTAAAGTTGTGAGAATCCAGGCATAATGGTAAGCATGTGCCTGTATTCCAGGAATTTGGGAGGCTGAGGGGAAGATCATTTGAGCTAGCCTGGGTAACACAGCAAGACAAAAAAACAAAGCAAACATAAAACAAAAAGAAATCAGCTGAAATTTTTTTTGTATAAGAGATATATCTTACTTTATGTTATTATTCAATTTTTTAAAACAGGACATGTATCAAGTGACTTGCAAGGAAGGATGTTCAGAAAATATTGGCAGACAGGACTTTTTGTGTTTATTTTTTCCTGATTTAGACAAAAAGTTGGTTAATCAGTAGCATGGTGAGCTTTACCAAACTATAGAGAACCTCGACCTTTGGAGATATGTCTGGGACTTGCCACATAGTCAAGATACTTTGTACTCTCCTGGGCTGCCAGGATCAATTATTTTACCTGATAGAAGTGGTTAGCAGAGAAAAGGGTACGCTGATGATTAAAAGTTATCTATCTCTATCTCTATCTATCTATAGTATCTATCTATCTATCTCTATATCTCTATCTATCTATCTATCTACGACAGGCATCTATCTATCTATCTATCTATCTATCTCTATCTCTATCTATCTATAGTATCTATCTATCTATCTCTATATCTCTGTCTGTCTGTCTATCTATCTATCTATCTATCTATCTATGACAGGCTTTCACTCTGCAGCCCTGACTGCTGAAGCCTAGGGTGGCTTTGAATTCACAGAGATTCCCCTGCCTCTGTCTCTGAAGTGTTGGGATTAAAGGCATGTGCCACTGCATGAGGCAGTTTTTTTCCTTAAGATTCACTTATTCATTTATTCTATGCATATGTCATGTATCGACTGCAGAATGAATTAGATTCCATGGGACTAGAGTTAACAGTTGTTAACAGTTGTGAGCCACCATGTGGGTTCTGGGACTAGAACCCAGGTCCTCTGGAAGAGCAGCCAGTCCCTTAACTGCTTGAACCACCTGTCTGGTTCCAGGGTTTCAGTTTTATAAGATGAAGGGAATTTTAGAGCTGCATAGAGGTAATAACTGTTCAATAGTCTAAAAATATGCATCATCACTGACTGTGTGGTTAAAAGTAGTTCAGACAATGACATGTCTGTGATGTGGGATATTGTTGTTTTAGTTTGAGATATGGTCTCATTTAGCCCAAGATGGCTACAAACTCACTATGTAACTGATCTTCAACTTTCAATCCTCCTGCCTCTACCTCCCAGATATAGCGGGGCTTATCTTAACACACTTAAAATATCGGAGACCTTAAAAATGTATGGGATTATCTTGTGCTTACACCCAGAAGGAATGTTCCATTTCTTTAAGAGATTACTCAAAGATTCTATTTTTATCCCACCCCAAACCAGCCTTCCTGGCTGTCACAGTACGGAGATGGGTTCAGTTCCCTGCTCCATCAGAGTGTGTCTCAGAACAGGGCAGGTTGTCACATCCCCTGGGTACTTGACCTTTTGGTAACATTTTGACATAGTTGGCTTTTATCTCCCAGACTTCTCTGCTCTAGGCTTCTGTGACATTTTGCCTGATTTCTGAGTGAATTTTCACTGGCTCTCAGACTTGTCAGTAATGGATTCCACAGGCCCTTGTCCTGGGGGCTGGCTTCTCCATACTGCATTCCAGGATTGCAGCACTTGGTTCCACTCATGATTACCTCACTTGATCTCAGCCTGAATCCATCTCCGTGAATTCTATACTGTCCTGTCCACCCGCCTCTGGCCTCACAGCCCCCAGCTGACTATGGCCGAGGCAGATCACCAGTCCCCTCTGCTCCCACGTCACTCTTCTCATTCATTGCCACTCCTGGCTGCCCCCAAACGCCTGAGACATTTTCTACTCACTATTTCATGTCCCTCACTCCAGCAACAAAGGCTGAAGATTCTGCTCTTCTTTGGAATCTGTTTCCTTCACTTCCATTGGCCGACTGCGCCCATAGGCCAGGCCGCCGTCAGGCACCTGGACCACTGTGGCAAGCTCCTAACCGTTCTCTTCACCTGTTTCCATGCTCTCTCTGAGTCCTGCCACACACCGTTAGGAGGAGTGTCTTGAGCTACTCTTCTAATTTACTGTTGCTGTCTCTGTGGCTTCCCAGACTCCTAGCTTTGCGTCACCTGTGTCCTCTGCCCAGGTCTCCACCTTCATACCGTGTTGTTCCTCCTCATTTACTGTGTTGGCCACTCTGGTCTCTTTTCTTTCATCACACCAGCTCCTTCAGGCCTTGAGAGCTTGGCAGCTCCCTCTTTAGGTCGGCAGGCCCTCTCCTTGCCTTAACCGGATGTTAGCTGGAACTTTCCTCTCGGAGCACCTTGAGCACTGCTGCCTCCCGTGGTGCTCCAGGCAGTCACTTGATGTTGTGTGTGTATTTAACAGCTGGCATTTTCTTCCTTCCTACTCTTTTCTTTTTTTAAACAGGGTCTCACTATGTATTCTTGACCATCCTGGAATTCCCATGTAGAACAGATCTGCCTGCCTCTGTCTCCCAAATGCTGGGATTAAAGACATACAATACTATGCCTAGCTTCTTCTTTTACTAAGACAGGATCTTATTGGGCAGCCTAGGATAGCCTGAAACTCACAGTGTAGCCAAGGTTGGCCTAAACTCAACCCTCCAGACTCTCTCCTAAGCACTGGGAATACAGGCATGTGCCATGAGCTTAGATGGCTCTGAAATGACCGAAAGAGGATGGGAGTTAGCTCCTTGGTAAAGTTGTGCTTAGCATGTACTAGATCCTGGGTTCAGTTCCCACAGAGAGTGGGTGTGGGTAAGAAAGAGGGAAGGAAGAAAAGGAGGAGTATGTGGGGGATGCAGAGAGGAGAGGGACGAGAAGGGGCAGAGCTGGGAGTAGTGCTGTGCTTTCCTCCTGGGCCGCCTGCGCCCCTCCCTGCCTGCACCGGTCCGTGCGGTCCGTTAGAATGGTTTCACAGCAGCCCTCCGTGTTCACTGCTTCCCCACACAGCCCTTGGGTGCCCACAGCCCACAGCAGTCGTGGTTAGCACTGTTTTCCATTTGCCCCACAGTGCTAGGTGCGTCTACACAGGCTCTTGTTTTAACCCACACCGCCGTTGGCATTGTCCTTTCCCCTGCCCCATTGCATAGTGGGATGAAGTCCATCATTTGCTCGGAATCCTACTGCTTGTGAGTGGAAGAGGCGCTGTGAGCCTTAAGAGCTGCAGTACTAATGCTATTATCCCCGGTTGTCTCCCTGGATCAACAAGCTGTGTGTCACGCAATGCATTATCTCCTATCACAGGTGAAAGCGACTCTCGCCCAGCCTGCCTGCCCCACTGCCTCACCCACTTTCGTGTACCTCGGCTCTGATTGCCATTGTCTCAGGCTAGGCTCCTAGTTGATGTCCCTGTCTCCCGGCTTAGCTGCTGAAGGTCCATTTTCTAGCTGATAGCTAGATTTGTTTTTTTAAGACATAAATTAGATCATGCCCTAGCGTTTTGATTATATTTAAACTAAAACTCTGGTTGGTTTGTTTATTTGTGTGTGTGGGGGGGGCTGGGGGTGTGTGTGTAGGGTTCAACTCAGAGCCCTTAAGCATGCTAAGCACATGTCTACCCATGAGCTACACTCTGAACCTTTGAAACTGTACCACAAAAGGCTGGTGTACTCTAGTGTTGGCTGATATGCCAAGTGTCTAGACTCCATCCCAGCACTGCAAACAAATGAATAAACAAACGGACTAAAAAAAGCAACCGCAGCCGGGCGTTGGTGGCGCACGCCTTTAATCCCAGCACTTGGGAGGCAGAGGCAGGCGGATTTCTGAGTTCGAGGCCAGCCTGGTCTTCAGAGTGAGCTCCAGGACAGCCAGGACTACACAGAGAAACCCTGTCTCGAAAAACCAAAAAAAAAAAAAAAAAAAAAAAAAAAAAGCAACTGCACTGACTGGGAGGCTGAGTTCTGTTCTGTGCTTGGTTTCTTAGAGCCGGCCTCTCTCCTGTGCATGGGCCTCCTTTAGCCTCCCTGCATTTCCTTTTCCATCTTCATATCTGGGTTCCTTCAGGCTAGCATGGCTTCCCCACCAAAACTGTTTGTAGGGCTGGTTCACTTAGTAATTGAAGGTGTAATGTAAATCCTAGAGGGGCTTTCCCTGTGACTACTATCTGTAATAGATGTCTCCCCCCCTCTTTCTTCTTCTACTACTACTACTACTACTACTACTACTACTACTACTACTACGCTGGTTTCTTTTCTTCAGATAACTGTATGCCTGTTTGTTTGTTTTTGCTTATTAATGGTCTTGACTGTAAGTTTCAGGAGGGTGGCTTCAGGTAGTGAGAACTTAGTATTTGCTGTGGGGTGGAGCTGGGTAATTGTTTTATATACTGAAGATTTTCTTGAGGTGAGAGTTGCAGCATCTCTGTTCTTGAGCTTTTTAAGTTACAGTTACCTAAATGTTGAAAACCCCAAGGACCTCTGACTCGCAGAACTGACGCTGCTCCTTCCATAGCTCCTTCAGAACGCGCCAGATTTCAGCGGCTCCCACCAGCTCTGCAGGGGATGGCTTCAAGGCAAATCTCGTCTTTAAGGAGATTGAGAAGAAGCTTGAAGAGGTGAGAGTGGAAATAAAACATTGCCAGAGCCCAGAGTCTGAGCTGGGAGGTGGTGGGGCTGGGAGGTGGCGGGAGACCTCACCCGATGCTGAAGGTGTCAAGGTGAAATCTCACCCTGTGCTGAAATACTTTGTGTTTCAGAATCCAGGAGGGTCCTAGGAGGAAGGCTTCTTTGTAATTCTAGTCACACTACGTCTCAAATGTGCACATCTCTTTTGTTTGTTTGTTTTTGTTTTTTGTTTTTTGGATTTGGTTTTTTCGAGACAGGGTTTCTCTGTGTAGCTCTGGCTGTCCTGGAACTCACTCTGTAGACCAGGCTGGCCTCGAACTCAGAAATCCGCCTGCCTCTGCCTCCCAAGTGCTGGGATTAAAGGCATGCGCCACCACCGCCAAGCTAAATGCGCACATCTCTACATGTGTTTTGTTTTTTTGTTTTGTTTTTTTTTGTTTTGTTTTTTTGTTTTTTGAGACAGGGTTTCTTTGTGTAACCCAGGCTGTCTTAAAACTCAGTCTGGGGCTGGTGAGATGGCTTAGCTGTTAAGAGCACTGACTGCTCTTCTGAGTTCAAATCCCAGAAACCACATGATGGCTCACAACCATCTATAATGAGATCTGACGCTCTCTTCTGGAGTGTCTGAAGACAGACAGCTACAGTGTACTTACATATAATAAATAAATAAATCTTTAAGAAAGAAAGAGAGAGAGAGACAGAGAGACAGAGATAGAGAAAGAAAGAGAAAGAGAAAGAAAAGAAAAGAAAAGAAAAGAAAAGAAAAGAAAAGAAAAGAAACTAACTCAATCTGTAGACGGAACTGGCCTCAAATTCAAAGATCTGCCTGCCTCTGCCTCTGGAATACTTCGGTAAAAGTCGTGCACCACCACTGCTTGATGCACATCTCCATATTTAAATGTAAAGACTATAGTAAATAATATTTTAAATTATTTTCATTTCAGTTTTCTTTGTCAGGAAGATATCCAGTTGTGGGTATAATTGAGATGTAAGGCGTTCTCATTTATTTTGATACAATCTTTTTTATTTTTCTTTCTTTTTGAGACAGACGGCCTTCTGGCCACAGACTTACAACAGTCTTTCTGCATCAGACCTGAAGTTCTGGGCTTGACAATGCAGCCAGCACCCTTTGTTTATAACCTCCTCTGAGTTAAAGAGATGTCATTTAAAAACCATTCCAGAGATATTTTAAATGAATCTTTACTGTACCTGATATCAGAATTTTTCATTACTGTTTTTTATTAGCATATAAATAATTTGCTTTCATAATGGGATTTTTAAGCAAAACTTGTTTTTGTTGTTTCTCTTGTCCTTATCTTCTTTTCCTCAGAATTACTTATTTTATTTTATTTTATTTTTTATTTTTTTTTACAGAAACATAACTCAGAATTACTTTTAAACTGGAATTATTTATTGGCTTGTTCCCCTTGAAACGTGCCTCATAGTTCATGCTGGTGTCTAGCTGTGTGGCCAAGGATGAGCCCGCCCTCCAGCCTCCATGCCTGTGCTGGGGTTATAGGATTGTGCAGCCTTAGCCAGCGCTGCCGTGCCCAGCACCGCCTTGCTCAGTTTTTTGTTTGCATTTCTCAAAGTCTTTTATTAAATTGGCTACTTCTTTGTGGCAAAAAAGAATGCTAATTTTTAAAATTCACATTATATATGGATACATAAAAAGGAAGACATTTTTTAGGTAGCTTCAGAGTTGAGTACTGGCTGCTCCTGGAGAGGACCTGGGTTGGGTTCCCAGTGCCCACAGAGTAACTGAAGTCAGTTTGTAACTTCAGTTCCAGAGGGTCCAGTGCTCTCCCCCGGCTGCTCCAGGCACATGTGCAATGCAGCCAAATTATTCATACATATTAGAATCACACACTCTCCAACAGTCATACATGCAGACAAACCACCAGTACATATAAAATAAACAAATAATTAAAAATCTACTGCATCTAAATTCATTAACAATGTTATTAAAAAATAAGTAAAAGCCGGGCAGTGGTGGCGCATGCCTTTAATCCCAGCACTTGGGAGGCAGAGGCAGGCTGATTTCTGAGTTTGAGGCCAGCCTGATCTACAGAGTAAGTTCCAGGACAGCAGGACAGCCAGGGCTACACAGAGAAACCCTGTCTTGAAAAACCTAAAAACAAATAAGTAAATCTCTTTTAAAAAGAAAAATGTTAAAATTTCCCAATTGTGCCACTTAGAGTTCACTAAAAAAGCTACCATAAATATTCTATTTGTCATCCTTATCTTGTGTATAAACTAGAATTTTACATAGCCAAAATCATATGATACATGTTGGGTTTAGTGTACTATACATAAGAATCTAGTTTTTGTGCTATAGTTATTTTTAAAAAAGTTTTTTCTTGGACTTATTTTATTCATGTGGCTGTTTTGCCAGCATGAGCTGTAGTTGTGCGTGTGTGTATGTGTGTGTGTGGGGGGGTATGCTTTTTCTTTTAAAGATTTATTTATTTATTTTACGTGTATGGGTATTTTGTCTGCGTGTTTGTGTATCAGAAAAGACCATTGAATCTATGGAACTACAGTTACAGATGGTTGTGAGCCACCATGTGGTTGCTGGGAACTGAACTCAGGACCTCTAGAAGAGCACCCAGTGCTCTTAACCGCTGAGCCATCGCTCCAGCCCACCCATAATTAGTTCTTGATAGAAAAAGTTCATAAAAGACAATAAAAACGAGGTACTCATGGGAAGATTAGGTATTTACTTCATAGTTTGAAATGTAATAGTCTCCTGGGATCTCACAATTGATTTTAGATTTTAGACCAAACCAGACACAGTCACAGTCACAGACACAGTCACAGTCACAGTCACAGTTCAGATCATACTGGGAATACGCTGCGTTAGACAACAGGAGTCAGGACTTTTAGGCTGGCATTTCACTCCTGCTGAGCCGCAGAGGGACAGGCCAGCACCGAGCACATTTCCTAAGTTCTTGACTGCACTGTGGCTAGTGTGCCTAGCCGGGGCCCCAGGGTTTTCATGATGATCAGCAGTCTCCGGGGCTGGAGCAGAGGCAGGCCAGGCTGCTGGCTGCAGGCCTGGCACTGGGACAGGAGCCGAGGGACTGTCAGGCTGCCATCTTGGGGCATGGCCTCGTTCTGTCTTCACCTGTAGTATGCCTTATGGCCATGTATATAGGTCCTTCATAGTATGCTTTATGGCTGTGTATATAGACCCTTCACATGCTTTTCAGAACATTATACATGTTTGTACATATGTGCCATAACTTATTTAATTGGCCACTTATGGAAGCTATCAGATTATATTTAAATTTTGCAAATACAGCATTGCTGTTATAAATTCCCCCTTACACTTTAAATATTAATTAGTTTAATTAAAGGACAGAATTGGGTAGTTAAGTGTGTGCATTTTACAGTTTAGTCTAGCTCGCCAGACGCCCACCAGAAAGGATAATACTCTGCAGATTACTAACAATTCAAGAGAATTGTGGGCCTGTTCCAAATGGTGGGTTTAGATGGAAGGAGACAGCCCATGGTTTTTCAGCTTTACTGTAGAAGAGTGGAGTGAGAGAGGGGAGGTAGAGAGGCAGAAGTCAGCCATGGCCTCGTGGAAAGAGGGAATAAGGGAAGGGGCAAGGAAGAGCCCAAGAGGGCAAGAGCGGGGGTGGGGGGGCGGGAGAGGGGAAGAGAAGAAAGAGAGAGCAAGAGAGAGAGGAGGGGCCAAGCAGCTCCTTTTATAGTGGGCCAGGCTACCTGACTGTTGCCAGGTAACTGTGGGGCGGGGCAAGCCTGGCTGTAGTCTGGGGCGTGACCCTATGTGACTGATAGCCACAGAATTATGGAGTTGACGGCAAGGTATCAGGTGCCTAGGGTCTGGGAGCGTGGGCAAACAGCCTTCCGTCCCTGGTGGATTAAATCCACTGGGTCACCGGAGTTTAAACCTAGCTCAACCAGAACACAGACTGCCTTTCACGGGCCAACAGAGAATAGCTGCTTTTTTTCCCCTACAGCTTCTCTATAACTATATTGGGTTATTATATAAAAATCTTTGCCAGCCTAGTCAGAAAAAGGTAGCTCACTGCGGTGTTCTGAACGCCTTTCATTATTGTGTCCACAGTCAAATGAGGAATTCTATGAGGACTTGGTTCAGAGGTCACATAAAAAGATTGGGTACGAGATTACCTTCTGTGCAGTCAGGTCGGCCGGGGAGAGCCCAGGAGGACTTCCTTACGGGGACTAACAAAGGGGCTGTTTCAGGCTTGCGCTTTGCTTTTCGGTGTGCGACCTCCGCCCACCGCTCTCGATTCAGTTCTGCACTCCTTCACAACCTTATCCCAGTCCGTGTCTCCTTCCCACGATCGTCAGTTTCCTCAGGGCTCGAAGGAAAGGGCAAAGGGAGTCTGGGCTCTTTGTCAGCGAAAGCATTTTCTGCGTCAGCGGGGCAGTCTAGCTGGAGGTTTCGTTTCCACCTTTGTCTTCCTCAGCAATGCTCCCGCTGGCCTGCTTAGAATGCTGCCCTTTCTTGTCCTGCGGCCTTCCTAGCAGCACCTACTCTCTGGCCCTCAGTCCACTCAGAAAGGGCTCTCCTCCCAGGAGAGGCTTTTAAGACTTCTTAGGAGGAAGGATCTCCAGTTTTGCAACTGCGTTTTTCTCTTTTAACTCTCTTACCTACTTTCACTCCTGTTTTAAAGGAAAATGATTTATTGACTGTAGAGTATGGGTTTTGTAAGAGGGTCAGTTGGTTCTTCAAAAGGAACAGCAAGTACAAATTAATTTGCATCTCTTTTAGGCATGGGAGGTAAGTGGTAAATAGAACTTGTAAATGCTCACAGATTTTCCTGCTGTAAACCGTTGATGTCTGCTCCGGCTGGTTTGTGAGGCACTGTGCAGGGAGGCAGACATACCTGGAAGTAGTCATTTACTGAC
This sequence comes from Apodemus agrarius, assembly GCA_964023405.1. NCBI lineage: Eukaryota > Metazoa > Chordata > Mammalia > Rodentia > Muridae > Apodemus > Apodemus agrarius. The sequence goes on from OZ030009.1 coordinate 45,866,432, forward strand.
CACTGGCCCAGAAGAAGCCTGGCTCAAGTTTGATCCTTAGTACTGAGAGGAAATGTACTGTGACTACTGAGAAAAGTGGGTGCTGACTAGAACAGCTACATTGCTGTAGGACCCATGGCTGCTTTCTGGAATGCCAAGGTAGTAACTGTATAAGAAAAAGTCTGGTATATCAGGGGACCCACGCTGGGATTCCCTGAGCACCCATGCAAAGGCAGTGTGGCGGTGGCCTTCTAAAACCGAGAGAACCCGTGGATCCTGGGAATTTGCTGCCAGTCCGTCTAGCTGAAACCTTGAGCTCCGGGTCCAGTGAGACCTTGTCTCAAAAAGGTGGGAGCTGGGCATGGTGGTGCATGCCTTTAATCCCAGCACTCAGGAGGCAGAGGCAGAGGCAGAGGCAGAGGCAGAGGCAGGTGGATCTCTGTGAGTTTGAGGCCAGGCTGCTCTACATAGAGAGTTCCAGGGCAGCCAGGGCTACACAGAGAAACCCTGTCTATGAATGAATGAATGAATGAATGAATGAAATTAAATGGGAAAACATGTGAGAAAGACATCAGTTGCTGGCATCCGTGTGTGCCTACGAGTCCGCACCCTTCCCCCATGCATACATGTATCTATACACAGACAACACACATGCACACGCACAACAAAAAACATAAATAAGCAAATAACCGTATTCAGTAGAATATTACCTGATCATAGAAAGGAGAGAGGTACTGGATGATACACATTCCAGCATGAACCTTGAGAACATGCTAAATTAAACAGGCTGCTCACAGAGAGCACACTGTATGGTTCTGTTTATAGGAAATCTTCAGAATAAGCCAGTTTGTAGAAACAAAACAGGTTTGTGGTTTTCAGAAGCTAGTATCAGAAAATGGCGACTGACTTCAGGGGTGTACGTTCGCACGAGAGCACGAGAGTGTTCTCAGGTTACTGATGTCGGGGTTGTGTGTTATTTGTCACGCTCTGCATCACTGTGGCCACACGAGTGGCACAGATGTTTAAGGAAGGAAGGGTTTATTTTGGCTCCTGGTTTAAGAATGTACCATGTGACCATGGTGGGAGGGACGGTGGCAGGGGCTTGAGTCATAGCACAGCCAGGGCCAAGAGCTCCAGACCAGAAAGAAGGCGAGGGCTCAGCCTGCTTCTTTTTATTGGTCTGGGATCTCAGCACATGGGATGATGCCACCCACATCCAGGGTGGGGATTCTCTCCTCCATTAAACCTCTGGAAATGCACTAACAGACAGCAAGGTGTTTCTTCTTTATGATTCTAAATCCTGTCAATAGTGAAGATTAACTGTCATACACATCTTCGAATGCACTAAAAAAAGTTTCTAAATTGTATACTGTGAAAAAGTGCATTTTGTAGGGTCTGAATTATACCTCAGTTCTTGTTACACTGTGCATGAGTAAACACACACCCATACACACACACACACACACACACACACACACACACACACGGGCGGTGGGCGGGGGGTGGGGTGGGGTGGGGTGGGCACGGGGGATGGAAGAAGAGAATCCAGCTCTGGGCCATGGTTCCACACACATAGAAACAGAGGTTCCTGTGCGGTGTCAGCTGATGTAAATTCCTCCAGGGAGATAAGCATTTGAGTGTGTCAGGTGCTCGTTACAGTGTAAGTATAGTGAACACATTAAATCTTTGTTAAGGGAAAGAATAGGGATGAAGAACCCTGGATATATAAATTACTGCAGGACTTTAAGTCCTAAATGGAGGAGGAAAACAGAATCTACAAGAAAACTCAAAAAGTAGCCAGGTCCAGAAAAAGCAAAACAAACAAACAAAACCCATATTTTCTATGTATCCATATTAATTATATTTCATAAAATATAATGAAAAGTATATTATTAACAAGAACACTGTAAGCCGGGCGTGGTGGCGCACGCCTGTAATCCCAGCACTTGGGAGGCAGAGGCAGGCGGATTTCTGAGTTCGAGGCCAGCTTGGTCTACAGAGTGAGTTCTAGGACAGCCAGGGCTCCACAGAGAAACCCTGTCTCGAAAAACCAAAAAAAAAAAAAAAAAAAAAAAAAAAAAAGATATCCAAAAATTATATCAATTTTGGTTTTCTTTTTTTTTTAAATTAATTTATTTTTAAATTAGTTTTTAGCTTTGCCTTCATGCATGTGTATGCCTAGTGCCCATGGAGGCTAGATGAGGGGATTGGGTCCTCTAACTGGAGTTACAGATGGTTATGAGACACTCTGGTTGCTGGGAATTGAACCTGGGTCCTCTGGAAGAGTAGCCACTTTTAACCACTGGTTTCCTATTTTAACTAGAAATGTATTTGCCATTACTCTGTGCCTGTGTACAGTGTGGTGAGGTGTGTGTGCTGTGATTCAACTGTGAAGGTCAGAGGACGGCTTAGTGTGGCTGGTCTCTCCTCCTACCTTTATAAGGAGCCTGGGGATTAAACTCTGGTCGTAAGCAAACACGGAACCATCTTGCTGGCTGCTGCTTTTCTTTAGGGCAAGGTGCATGTGCCATTGTCTTTTTCCACTGCCCACTGTGCGGCTCCTGTGTCCCTGTGCTCTGTTTTATAGGAAGGTTTTGTCACTACAGTACAGAATACTGCTAGCCTGGGTTGGTCTGACTCCCTCGCTGCTGTGATCTTGGTGCCTAGAGTCTGACGCCATGTTTCAAAAAGATGCAGAAAGTGGAGTGAGACTGAAGTGGGAAGGAGAGGGAAACCATCCGCTAGGGATCACGGCGACATGTTCTGTGTTAGGCACTCCCAAGGTCTAGAATTAAGAGGCAATGGAATATTGTTTACATAGTTCTTTATACTAAGGTGGGAATTGAACTTGTAAAGAAAGCTTTGGTTTCAGCATCACTTTTAGTCTTGATTGTGGAGAACCAAAATTAGGACTGACGGAACTGGCTTTGAAGCAAAGGCTCTTTGACCAAGCAAATGCAGGCTCTTCCCAGAAGGTGCTCCAGGCCACTCTGTCCCCAGAAGGTGCTCCAGGCCGCTGCCCCTCTTTCTCTCCATCAAGCTGCTTTACAGCGATGACGGGGAGTTGTGGCCGCTTCCTTTCTGTAAATCGGGTGTTCCCGGACTCTGCCAGCTCAGCTGCTCACATCATGTACCTGTTTAAATATTTATTTAAGTCGAAGGAAGGTAATTCCTAATGTTGCTTCTGTTTCCAGGAAGGGGAGCAGTTCGTGAAGAAAATTGGTGGCATTTTTGCCTTCAAAGTGAAAGATGGCCCCGGGGGCAAAGAAGCTACCTGGGTGGTAGACGTGAAGAACGGCAAAGGATCTGTGCTTCCCAATTCCGGTCAGTACCACCGGGGCTTCACCCAGGCAGCAGCAAGGGCACAGGGCTTCCAGCCGGCAGATCAGTCGCTGCAGAGTTCTCACAAAGGCCTGCATCAGAGGCGACAGATCCTGGGAAAGAACTGTTCAATCCTTGGGAAGAGAAAGGTTCTGACCGTCCCTTCCAAAACTGGGGACTCCACACAAGAGATACTTACTAGTCTTAGAGTGGGATTTAGATACATGTGGCTTGGGTTTCTGGCCCTGTCACTCCAATCTGACTTTGGTCTAGTTATTCAACCTCTCTGAGTGTATTAGAGTTTCTATTGCTGTGATGAAACACAGTGACCAAAAGCCACTTGAGGAGGAAAGGATTATTTTCACTCCATATAACAGTTCATCAGAAGCAGTCAGGACAAGCAGGGCAGGCAGCTGGAGGCGGGGCTGATGCAGAGGCTGGGAAGAAGGCTGCGTCCTGACCTGAACCTCATGGTTGCTCAGCCTGCTTTCTTATAGACTGCAGGACCACCAGCATAGGAGTGATCCACCCACAGTGGACTGGGCTCTCCCACGTCCATCGCCAAGAACATGCCCTACAGGGCTGCCGACAGCCTGGTCTGTGGAACCGTTTTCTTAATCTAGGTTCCCTGGTGACTGCAGCTTATTTCAAGTTGTCATAAAATTAGCCGCACATCAGGCTTCAGTTTTCTTACCAGTAAACAGCCATAAACATTGCTTGATTCATAGAATATACGTGGGGCTTGAGAGAGTTTCCTTTTGACAGCCTGAGGTCACATTGTCTAGGGCATGGCTGATGACCTTGAGAGACCTGACTTTGTTCACTAGCTCCACTTCCTCTCATCCAGTCCTTTCTTGAATTCATTCCATAGATTTTGTCTGATCTCTCCCAAACTTGGTCTTTCCAAGATCCTCAGTAACCACCACTCTGCTAAAGCAGTGGTTAATCCCACCTTCATGCCACGTGTGCGGGCTTTTCCTTCGTGTATTTACTGGCTGCACATTTGGGCTTGTCTCGATAATTTCTTCATCTCCTAAGTTCTAGGCACCAGAGTGTTGCAAGGCTTAGTTCTGGTTCATTCACTCCCTGGGGACCTCATGCATCCTTGTGTTTTAAAAACAATTTGCGGATGACTCCCAGGTTTCTGTGATCAGCACGGGCCCACCACTGACTTCTGAAGTGGCCGCATAGCGACAGGAGCATGAGGACACCTGTCTCTCTGCTGCTATAACAACATGCCGCAGATTGGGCAAATTAGAGACATGCTAGGCGTAGCTGGCTCCCATTCAGAGGCTAGGACTCCACCACAGAGCAGCTGCAGCTGCTGGGAGAGCTTTGTTACCGGGCTCTGAGGCAGTGAAGGGACAAGGGGAGTGGGCCAAACCGGAGAGCAGGGTGGGAGCTGAACCCTTGTATTTCTCAAGAGCCAACCCCTGAGGTAATGGAATCTATCTGTTGCTAAGGACAGAGCCTTTGTGGCCCTTAGACCCTTTAAAAGGCTTTGCCACTTAATACTGCTACACTAGAAACCAGACTTCAGTGTGTGAGGGCACGTTGAACCATGGCAACACGGAACAGATCTTAGAGGTGTGTGTGAATCCGAGCTCTGGGCCCCTCGCTCCCCAGAAAGCACGTCTTACCGTGGTCTGCCCTCTTCTCAGTAAGTTGTGTTTTCTTAGTTCCTCAGTCCAAAAGCTCTCAGGTAATCCTTGGCCCCCCTTTTTCCCATACCCCATAGTCTAACTCACCATTGAAGCCTGGTTTCTACTCTGTCCCAGTGGGTCTGATCTTTGTGCCTCTCTCCTGTCCTTGTCCCCCAGTTCTTCACATAACAGCCTGATGATTAAAACCAGTCAGTTTGTCTCTGCTCAAAGTCTGCCTCCTTCCCCAAGTAGTAGAATGAGAGTGTCTACAATGACAGCATAGGCTCCAGCCAGCCTGTCCTGCTGTGCTCTCCCTCACTTGCTCTAGTGACCGGCCTCCCTCATCTGAGCGGGCATGGGCAGTTCTCACTTGGGACCTCTGTCTGTTCTGCCTGCCTGGGATCATCTCCACCAGATAGCTTGATCACCTCATCTTCATCCAAGTCTTCTCTGCAAGCCCTTCCCTGACCATGCTGACGGTGCTTTCTGCCTGGCGTTTCTCTGTAGCACGTATCGATCCATTATCTGCTTACCCTCCCCTGTCCCCACCTTCATCCCCACCCCCACCCCTGAGAATGCATTCTATGAAGGCAGAGCTTTCGGCTGTTAGTTACTGCTGCAGTCCTAGTGCCTCAAGTGTCGCCCAACGCACAGTCAGCCCTTGGAAACGTAAGCAGGGCGTAGAGGAAGGCACTGGCACTTACCACAGCACCCGTATTGCACTGGTGGGCTTCTGCTGCCAGGCAGGGCCTGGTCTAGTTTACAAAGATGAAGGACTGGGATCAAAGAGTTTTAAATGCCATGATAGGGCGTTGGAGAGATGGCTCAGAGGTTAAGAGAATTCCTGCAGAGGAGTCAGGTTCAATCCCTGTACCTAGATGGTGGCTCATCTGGTTATAAATCCAGTTTCAAGGTAGTGGACACTCTATTTCGACCTCTGCAGGCACTAAGTACACATGCACAGACATATGTGCAGCCCAAACACTCATACACGTAAGATAATTACTTTTTTTTTTTGAGACAGGGTTTCTCTGTGTAGCCCTGGCTGTCCTGGAACTCACTCTGTAGACCAGGCTGGGCACGAACTCAAAAATCCGCCTGCCTCTGCCTCCCAAGTGCTGGGATTAAAGGCGTGTGCCGCCACCATCTGGCAGATAATTTTTAAACTAAAAAAAAAAAAAAAAAGTCATGATAGGAACTTTGAAAGGTATTTGATACAATATATTCTGAGATAGTGTGTCTCTATATAGCCCTGGCTCCCTGGAGCTCACTCAGTAGACCAGCCAGGCCTCAGATTTACGGAGATCCTCTTGTCTCTGCCTCCCAAGTGCTAGGATTAAAGTTGCGTACCACCACACTGGCCTCGTTAAAGCTTTTTAAACAAAAAGCGGAAGAGCCGTGTTTGAGAGGAAGGAGCCTGCCTTCGGCACAGTGCCTGCCGCTGGTCAGCCAGCCTCCAGTGCAGCGAGGACTGCCAAGCAACGAGCAAAGCTTTATTTTGGCTCACAGTTTTCAGGAGCAGCCGGTTCCCTTGTGTCTGGGTGTGTCTAAGGTGAGGAAAACATCAGGTGGGGCAGTGTGAGAGAGAAAGGCTGCAGGCTCACCTTGCGTCAGCCTGGAGCCAGAGCCAGGAAGGGACCAGGAACACAGTGTACCCTTCAGAGACACGCCCACAGCGAATGACTTCCTCTAACCAGGCCCCGCCCCCCAGTGTCCATTCAGCTTCAAACTCCTCCTTGAAAAAAATTGGTGAAGTCAGAGCCCTCGCAGCCCTGTCACCTCAGTGGTGCCACCAGCAGGGAATCAAGCTTTTCCACACGAACTGCCAACACTTACTGCAATAGGCCTGATGAACTGGAAAGCGGGTGAGCGGGGCGGAGAGAACATTCAGGGTGGCGTCATCACAGTCCGAGTGACAGACAGCCCGGTATGGCAGAGACCAAGGTGGGTGGGAGCCAGGAGCATATGAGGAGGGGACCTGGGGGCTGTGCAGAGGCGGAGGTGTGATGCAGACGTGATGCTGCACTAACTGACAGGCTATATCAGGGGGTCCTGGAGGAGAGCGCCCTCGGGAGCTCAGGCGGAGTGTTCCTACAGGGACGCACACTCCTTTCCTGTAACTGTGCTTAGTACCCAGACTAGTGTGCCGCAGTTGGAGCCGGGGGGGGGGGGGTACTAAGGAGCACTGCTCTGCACACTGTTGGACGGACCAACAGGGAGCCTGCCGGTGCGGCCAGCGGGCCTGCTTTCGCCTGTCTTGTCTTGCCTCTTTTCTCCCCTCCCCTCCCCTCCCCTCCCCTCCCCTCCCCTCCCCTCCCCTCCCCTCCCCTCCCCTCCCCTCCCCTCCCCTCCCCTCCCCTCCCCTCCCCTCCCCTCCCCTCCCCTTCCCTCCCCTCCCCTCCCCTCCCCTCCCCTCCCCTCCCCTCCCTTTTCTTTTCTTTTCTTTCCCAAAATATGAGGTACAACACTGAGGAGGTATAGGAAAGCCAATATGTCCTCTAAACGCAGCTTTTGAAAATAGAAGATGGCCAGGCAGTGGTGGCGCACGCCTTTAATCCCAGTACTTGGGAGGCAGAGGCAGGCAGATTTCTGAGTTTGAGGCCAGCCTGGTCTACAGAGTGAGTTCCAGGACAGCCAGGGCTACACAGAGAAACCCTGTTTGGAAAAAAACAAAACAAAACAAAAAATAATAATAATAAAAAAATAATAATAAAAATAAAAAAATAAAAGAAAATAGAAGATGCTAGAGAGATGGCTCAGCAGTTAAGAGCACCAACTGCTCTTCTGGAGGTCCTGAGTTCAAATTCCAGCAACCACATGGTGGTTCATAACCATTTGTAATGAGATTCAATGCCCTCTTCTGGTGTGTCTGAAGACAGCTACAGTGTACTTACATATAATCTTTTAAATCTTACAAATAAATCTTTTAAAAAAAGAAAAAGAAAATAGAAGATGCTTTGGGGAATATAGTAATGGCTTTTTTTTTTTCTTTTCTTCTTCCTTTTTGTTTTGGAGACAGGGTTTCAGTGTGTGGCCTCGGCAGGCCTGGAACTCACTGTGTAGTCCAGGTTGGCTTTGGTAGACATCGGCCTGTCTCTGCCTCCCAAGTGCTGGGGTTATAGGCATGCGCAATTAAAACAAATAAACAAAAGATAAACAAACAAAGGTTAATGGTTACTTAGAATTCTATTTCCTGACAGATATTAAGGCAATTTTAAAAACTCTGTGGTGATGTTCTGTTTAGCTGGTTGGTTGGTCATGAGGGATGGTTTGTATATGGAAGGCTGTTGAACAATTCCGAAGCCTTACTCCCTGCCAGACACCGGCCCTGTGCCCCCTCCCTGTCTCAGGTACCCTGTTCCAGACCTGAACAGTGCTAACCTGGGGCAAGGGTAACTCCTGCTAAACCTGACACCTGCTGGCAGCCAGGAGTCGTGTTGAAATGTGGGCTTAGCCTGTAAACGCCACCGCTGGACGCTGCCGGCTCCCTTTACACCCATCAACAATGCCCATTTGTTAGATACTAGCAGTGCGAAAGCCTCAGCGCCATGGCCCAGTTTGAACTGGCATTGTGAGAACTGCAGTTCTGGTGTTTGCACAGCAGCAGGAGTCATGTTACTGTTAGACGGGTATTTCGTTCATGTGCTTCTGAGAGTACAGCAGTGATGTGCACGCGAGTGTGTTAAACGCTTGTAAGTGTGTTTCCCATCATCTCTTCTTGATTCTTGGATGACTTTCATTATCTTCTCCATGAGTTCCTTCTCTCTCCTGACGCCTTTGAGACAGCTCACACAGCATCTCTCCCAGAAGCCACCTTGTGCTATGATGGGTCATTTCTTCAGCCTAGCCTGCTGAACAGTGACAACAAGATCTGTCCAGTGTGGGCAGTCTTCCTGCCCCAGCCTTCTGAGTGCCGGGCTGCAGGCACGCTCTGCTATCCCCAGCCCCATGTCTTTCTTCAGATACCGATTATCTGAGCAGGTTGTTGACTGTTCTATATTTATTGTGTATTCTGTGACAGCCTCTTCAGGGCACTTCGAGACACAGCAGTAAACAACACTGAGGAGTGCTGCCCCCTTGACATTTCGTGCTTTGTACAAATACAGATAGGAAACATACACAGATACATAGTGTAGCATCAGATAAATACAATAAATAAAAAAATAGAGGGGTAGAAGATGACTTGGTTTGGGGGAAGGCCAACTTTTATTTGAGCTAAGCTCTTATAAGACGAGGAGGGGGCCAACTACTAGACCCTGCTGTACCCACTGATTGCCTAAAACACTGACTGCTGGGAAGCCTGGCTTCTTGGCGAGTTTGTCCCTTTGTGCTGGAACGTCTTGGGACATTGTTTGGGGTGAGAGTATGAAGTCGGAGTGCCCCGTCAGCCCGGCTGCGCTGCGGCACCCTGCTGTACGTCAGCCCGGCTGCGCTGCAGCACCCTGCTGTACGTCAGCCCGGCTGGCTGCAGCACCCTGCTGTACGTCAGCCCGGCTGGCTGCAGCACCCTGCTGTACGTCAGCCCGGCTGCGCTGCAGCACCCTGCTGTACGTCAGCTGGCTCTTGGTCTTTATAGAACCCTGTACAGGCAAGCTGTTGGTTTTGTTTTTAAGTCATGTCTATCGGGGTGTAATGTATAATTTATATTCAATAAAGTCTACCTTAAAAAAACAAAAACCAGCCGGGCAGTGGTGGCGCACGCCTGTAATCCCAGCACTTGGGAGGCAGAGGCAGGCGGATTTCTGAGTTCGAGGCCAGCTTGGTCTACAGAGTGAGTTCCAGGACAACCAGGACCACACAGAGAAACCCTGTCTCGAAAAAACAAAAAAACAAAAACAAAAACAAAACGAAACAAAAAAAAAAAAAAACCAAAACAAAAACCCAACCTTTTTAGGCTTGGTTATGCTGGTATACATCTTTAATCCCAGCACTTGGGAGACAGAGGCAGGCAGATCTCTGAGTTCAAGGCCAGACTAATCTGCCAGGTGAGTTCCAGGGCAGCCATGCATATTTGTATGTGTATGGTGAATGCACATCTGTGGGGCTCAGAGGGGACATAAGGTATCCTGATCTGTCACTTTGTCATATTCCCTTGAGACATGGTCTCTTACTGACCCTAAACCCAGAGCTGGGCTTGAGGCCTACAAGCCCCAATGACCTTCTAGTTCCCATGCCCCCCTCCCCCTCCCCCCGCCCCAGTGCCGTGACACCCAGCCCTTTATGTGGGCGCTGGGATCTGAACACCTGTGCCACACCTGAGCTGTTCCCCAGCCCTCCCCTAGCTTCTCAGCTGAGTGAAGTTCTTTCACTGACACAGTCTGTCTGTAGATCTGTAAGTTGTAGGCCCCTCCCCCTCCTTCCCTTCTATCTGACACTGATTTAAAACTTGTGGTGAAGCCTGATGAGATAGCTCAGTGAATAAAGGCACTTACCTCCAAGCCTGACAACACATGGGCATGGGTGTGCGCATGTGCACATGAACACACACACACACACTAAACAAACAAATAAATGCAAAAAAAAACAAAACCCAAAAGCAAAAACATGTAGCTACTCATTTGGGTGTTACCTGTGGCTGCTTGTTTAGACTGCTTATACAGAATGGTGTAGTTATGACAGAGAGCTGGTGACCCGCAAAGCCTAAAAAAATGTTGGTTAACCCCATATTTAGGTAATTTTGTAATTTTTTTCTTGCAAAACAAATTATCATGACTTTAATGGTTTAAAAGAATATACACATTAGCTAGGTTTGTTCTCGTAATCCCAGCTTGGAGCTAACCTGGCTACGTAGTAGGCGCACACGTCCCTGCGGCTAAGGAGCTGATGACAGCCTAGCTCCGTGAGAACTGCAGTCAGGGCCGGGCCCCATCTGGAGGTTTGGTTGGCTTCGGCATCCAGGCTGACACAGGTTGCTGGCACAGGTATTTCCTGTGGCCGTGAGGACAGTTCTAATAGCTTCAGCCGCCCTCTCTGTGGAAGTTCACAGGGACCAGCTCGGTCTTCAGAGCAGCAGGAGAGCAAGTGTGAGCGTGCTAGCAGGATGGGTACTTATCTAACATGAAATCCCAGGAGGCCATTCCGGCAGGCTCGCTACATTTCCTTTGGCTGAAGCAACCAGGTCCTTCTCACACGGGCCCAAGGGGTCATGCAAAGGCAGGCAGGGATCGTGTTTGTCAACCACAGTAACAGTTCTGTGTCTAAGAGAACAGTTGGTTTTCCTTTACTTCTGTTGTCGCATACTATTTTTGAGCAAAAAATCAATTCTTGCTGGGGTTTACTTTATAATTGTCTCTGGATCATTGTTGCCACAAATACAGTAGTTTTTCAGATCAGCGCATCTGGCTTCGCCTTCCTGACGATGGCTACACTGTGTCCATGGTGAGGACACAGGTGCTTTCTTACCTATTGAGTGCTGCAATGCTATTGAACATCAAGGTTACCCTGTCTTAGCAGACTGCCACGGAAGTGTTCGCGGCCACTGTCCTCACACTGTGTCAGCTGTGTCTCAGGGAAGGAGCAGTGTCTGGTTGTCGGTGTTCTGATGTTCCCTCTTCTCTGTCTCCTTCTCTCCTGCACGCGTTAGATAAGAAGGCTGACTGCACCATCACCATGGCCGACTCAGACTTGCTGGCTTTGATGACTGGAAAAATGAACCCTCAGTCGGTGAGTACAGGCTCTGACGCTGACGGGCAGATATCTGTAGGACCCCACTGTCCTGGGTATTAGAGGAGCCTGAAATAGTCCCTACACTTAGTGCAGAAGAAACAGATCTGTAAGAGTTCAGTGCAGGGCTCAGGGGGAGAGAGCTTACCCTATAAAGTGCCTGCCACACAAGTGTGAGAACCTGAGATTGGATTGCTAGCACCTGGCATGGCTGCACATGTCCGCAGTCTCAGTGTGGCGGAGACGGAGACACATGAATCCCTGGAGCTCTCTGGCCAGCTAGCCTATGGAGCTGGTGAGCTAGCTTCACTGAGAGGTCCTGTCTCACAAATAAGGTGGAGAACAGACCAACAGACTGAGGAAGATGCCCTCTGTTGTCCTCTGGCCTTAGTGTATTTGTGTTCGTTCTCTCTCTCTCTCTCTCTCTCTCTCTCTCTCTCTCTCTCTCTCCTCTCTCTCTCCTCTCTCTCTCTCCTCTCTCTCTCCTCTCTCTCTCTCTCCTCTCTCTCTCTCCTCTCTCCCCTCTCCTCTCTCCTCTCTCTCTCTCTCTCTCTCTCTCTCTCTCTCTCTCTCTCTCACACACACACACACACACACACACACACACACACACACACCAAACACACCCAATTACCATTCCTGGTTTGCGGTCAACCCACAAGAAGGGAAGAGCAGGCCTCCGGAAAGGCTTACCACATGCAGTTAGCAGGGCGTGGTGGAAGGGAACTTCAGGGAGACAGAAGTGGTGGTGAACACAATCTTCTGCGCTCCTCTTTGTGCCCAAGCTCTTCTTGTTCCTGAACTCTGCTTCCCTGACTGACTTGCCTTTTCCGATCACCTCCTCCAAGGACTGATTGACTTGTTGAGTACAGCCCCTCTTGTGCTAGCTTAGCACTTGTGATGAGTCTGTCTCTTCCCCCGTTAGATCCTGAGGGTCACAGAAAGACTGGGTATTTGTAGAACAGCACAATGCCTGATGGCTTTAGGTTGCTATAAACAGTTGTTAGATTTAAAGGTGTATTTATCTAAGATGTACATGGGCCTCATGTGGTTCTTCCTTGTCCCCAAGTTGTAAAGGAATTCTTCCTGATAAATAAAGCACCAGACTAGACACTCTAAGCCCTCCATCAGCAGAATAGAAGCCCGAGACTTTCCTCTCTATTGTAACATCATTTTTAATTGTTGTCTTGGCTGTTTTAGATCTTGTTTCTGGTATTCCCAGGTAATTCATGATTGGACAAACTAAACCTGGCTTTGTTAGTATTCCTTTGTAAATGGGTTTTCTTAGTGTGCCTCAGTAATGCCATGACTAAGCAGTGTGCACCTGTGATGCTTCAGCGCAACGCTCGCCCTGGTGCTGGCAGTCCCCACCACGGTCCACTCCAGAAACCTGGACGGGACAGAGGCCACCAGCACAGGAGCTGGCTGCCATCCCCGTCCCAGCTGCTGTGTCCGTTCTGTGCTCACTGAACAGCTCCCGCTCCCACAGAGGTTCACACCCCACACATGCGCTGCCCTGGATCTCCTGTAGTTTATCTGTACAAGTGCTTGGGGGGAGGGTGGGCATCAGCTTATTTTCCTTTGCACCCGTTAACACCCAGAAGAACTGAAGATTAAAGTAGCAGACCTTTCTGTCAATATGCTAATGGCCTTTCCTTATGCTTACTAGAGGATTTGAGTGGGAATCATTAAATGCAGTGGAAATTCTAATTTCAATGTCTGGCTCTAGTTGAGACAAAGTTGTGATGTTGCCAGCAGAAATGCACAAAGAACACCTACGGGGCCAGATTAGCATGGTCCTCAGGCCTGGCTCCTCAGCGGATGGCACGCATGTTTTCTCCATTATTTTCTCCTGTAGCTTTAAAAGGAGAAGGTGGTGCATTTCTGTTGTACAGCTGGTTTATATTTTTAAATAACATATGTTAAATATATTGTGTTCTGAGACACCTGACCTTTAAGTCGTCAGACAGAAAGCTTTGTGCTATATAAAAAGGAAATATTTAGTTTGTCCCTACTAGGGTACTGGGGGTATTAGTGATCCTTACCAGGGTGTGGAAAAACCCAGCAATGCTCCTTGCATCTAACTACAAGGAACTTTTCTCATTCAGCTCTTCATTATTTCAAATACTGAGTTAAAACATAAGTCGTAGCAGGATTCATGGTATGGTCTTCATTTTGCTACCTCTGAGTCTCCCTGGGGTTTTGTTATACAGTAAATTTAGTAAATGTCATGTGCTCTAATCCCCAGGCTTGTTAAATGGAACAGTTTACTCTGCCCTTCAGAGTGGCTGAGGCTTCTCAGTGAGCCAGAGTAGCAGGAATCTTCTCAACCAAAAGGCTGTCCTCGGAGGGGACCAGCCCTTCAGGGAGAGCTGAGTGGAACAAAGGCCTCAGTGGCGGTCCAACCATCTGTTGACTCCGGAGCTTCTAAATGGGCTCTGGGTGTGCCTTTTCCCCAGAAGCCCCTTTAACCGAAAGGTCTGCTACTTTAATCTAAAGTTCCTCTGGGTGAAAGGTTCATTTTAGATTTTAAGCCCATATGTAATGTTTCCAAGAAAATTCATCTAGTGTTGATCTGTTTTGCTAGTATTTGAACAAGGTATACTACATTTGAGGTAGAGAGCCCCAAGTTTCAGGAGAAGATACCTGAGGGTTCTGTTCACATAAAGCATGGACGTTGGGAACTCCTCCTTTCAAGGTCTGTTTCTGAATCTGTTCCAGAAAGCCTAGGTCTGTATTTTGCACAAAGTTATGGGCCTGGATAGATGATCTCAGGCCTGGAGAGTCTAGAAGCACTGGCAACTGCTGAGCAAAACACTAACGAGTTTTCCTTTCTATCACCCACAGGCCTTCTTTCAAGGTAAACTGAAAATTGCTGGTAACATGGGCCTGGCCATGAAACTGCAGAACCTTCAGCTTCAGCCGGGCAAAGCTAAGCTGTGAGGAGTCCCCTTGGCAACCTCGGGACATCAAGATGAGATGTGTAGATATGTAGAAATCCACGTCTCTTCCCGTTGTCAGGACTTAGACTGACACTTCCCGAATAGCATGAGATAGATTTGTTGCTAAGTGGGTATGGCCGATTGTATGTTCCCCCCAACCAAGCTGGGGGTACATTGGGCCTCCCAGCTGACACTGCTGCTTTGAGGACTGGCATCTACTGTGCTTGATGAAGCTACTATGTCAATGATGGTTTGGGGTAAACTTGAGTTTCAGAATAAAATTCAGAATAGTTCAATCTAAAGACTGTGTAAACAAAGCCCTTGTTTTGCTTAGAAGTATATTTAAGGATCATTGTGTTGGACACTCGGTGTGACATTTCCCCTTAGGGGGATTGGAGAAGAAACAGATTTCCATAGTTGACCAGGAATTAGTGTCTCACACTTAATTACCTGATTCAGTTCCTCACTAATCATTCTTAAAATAAAAATCTGTACTAAATGTTTAAAAAATATCTTTAAAAATGTTCATTTCATGCCATCAGAAACAGTTCTTTTCTTCCCAAATAAAATACAAGAATTATGGTCAAAGTTTAAGAGAAAATTTACAGCTGAACAGAGCTGTTTTTAAAATATTTTTTAAATGGACATCTTTTTAAAGATCAGAGTATCAGAGCCATTGAATGCCATTACTAAAAATAATTGAATAAAGTTTCTTCCAGAGATAATAAGATTCAAATTATAGTTTCATATTAATAAGTTTATAAACTGAGTCTCACAAATTTCCTTTTGATTGTCCTTTGATTGTCTGCATTTATCTATCTTCCTAGTTTTTCTAATTCTAATGCTTTTTGTTATAATTTAGGTTTGGGATGAAAATATGCTTTTGGAAGATTTAAAAAGAAAATTAAAACAGCTCTTCCTGATTTCCTTGGCTTTTATTGTGTATGGGTTCCCCCCCCCCCCAGTGTTCTCTAGGCTGTGGAGCAAAGAAAACACTGGGTCCTTACAACCAGATGTCGAAAGACATTATCTACCAGTTGCTTTCACACAGTTGCTAGTTCTTGACTGGGGAGGCGGAACATGTAGTGGGAAGAACATTTTCTTGGTCAAGGACTGCCTCTCTTAGGCAGTTAAATTACTGTTGCATGGGCCTTGTTTTCTGGGTTGTTAGAAGAGAGGCTTGAGTTGGTGATCCCCTGCTAGGGTAGAGAGTTGAGCAGTCCCTAGATTAGAAGTTTGTTTGGTTTTTTTTTTTTTTTTGGAGGCGGAGGTTGAGACAAAGTCTTATGTAATCATGGCTGGCCTGAACTCTTCACGTCCCCCAGGCTGGTCTTGAAATTATAATCCTCCTGCCTCTGCCTCCTGAATGTTGGGATCACAGGTGTGACACTGTGCCCAGATGTATGCCCAGCTCTTCTTGTTCTTTCACCCAAAGGTCAGAGGTCAGAAGTCAGGTGGTTTGATTCCATCTAGGAGTTCAGGGTCCTTCTGTGATTGGCAGGCCTTTGGTCGACAGTGCCTGAGGATAAATTAAACCAAGACAGGTTGACCTCAGGTCCCATAGGATGGATCCATAGACCCACTTCCTACTCAGGGTGGCTTTTTAACTCAGAAGAAAGACCAAGGAGAAAGTGAAACGCCAGATTTCTCTGTAGTTTGTGTTTGTGGCATCCATCTGCCCTCTCTGAGCCTAGATAACAAAGGATTCTAGAAATAGGATCTAGGAATCCTATAAATGTAAAATGGCATTGGTGTTGAAATATATTCACACATGAATGTAATTTATATGTAAGACAGGTAAATACTTAGTGAGAAAATGCGGAGCCAGTGCATTTCCTTGAGCATTAATAAGTTTGTAAAGAAGAGGCTAGCAGGTCAGGGGTAGAACTTGCTTCAGTTGTCTGCTGGGTCCGTGATGGTGAGTCCCTTTGGTGTCCTCACTGCCGCCTGCCCGTCTGCTGGACTTCTACAGCCGCTTCTGTCTCTCTCTCCTCTCTGTCTCTGTCTGTCTCTCGCTTGCTCTCTGTCTCTCGCTCTCTGTCTCTCTCTGTCTCTCTGTCTCTCTCTGTCTCTGTCTCTGTCTCTGTCTCTCTCTCTCTCTCTCTCTCTCTCTCTCTCTCTTTCTCTCTCTCTCTCTCTCTCTCTCTCGTCCCTGGGCAGCAACAATGCAGAAGGCATGCAGCACAGTACAAGCCCCAGAGGTGGTGGTGAGCGTCAGGACAGTCAGGGAGCCATTCAGAGAGAATTGTTGCAGACCGTGGAGTTCTGTGCAGCAGATGACCAGGTTGCCATGACAGAGGGCTTGCAGTTAGAGATACCTCTGAAGAAGTCATTTTTAAAGTGAGGACAGAAGGCTGAGAAGGGTAGAAAACTCAGTTAGGAATGTTGAGTTAAAAGGTGGCCCGTTCTAAAGCTGGCAAGGGGCAGCGTGAGTCGATCTCAGTGGGTTGGAAGGACAGGCCCATGATGAGAGCAGAAGGGACCCAGGAGCTTGGCATTGTAGGGCTGGGTATCCCGTGAGATGTGTAAGATGTGCCGTGCCATTCTCGGTGCGGCCGCTGGGAGCTGAAGACAGGGCTTGTGTGTCTGTCTGTCTGCCACTGGCCAGCTTGCCGCCGTGGCAGAGACAGGGGATGACGTGTTCTCACCACTTTGGGTCTTGGTTCTTTGTTCAAATAAAGCCGTGTGTGCTCACTGCAGCAGATTGACAAATTGACAAATGCTCAATGGGAATGATGCAGAGATGTTTCACACGCAGCCCATACAAGGATGACAGTCACATTTGTGAAGGGGTCCATGTTTCTAAAATCTATAAATCTATTTTGTACTTTTTTATGCTCTTGGAAACTTACAATCAAAACTTTTACCAGGATGTTGAATAAACTTAGTCTCATTAGAACAGAAAACAAGAAAAGTCAGGTGTTCCACCAACTTCAAAACCCCACAGGTACCTGGAGAGGATAGAGGTGGGGTGTCTGTGATCTAATGACCACCCCTGGAGCAGGGTCTGAATGCCAGGCAGTGTCATGGCTTCAGCTTGCACCTTCACGGCTGTGCAGTGATATACTGAGCGAAGTGACTGTCCAAAGGCAAAGGTGGTGTTCTCTCCACCTCCCAAGGTTTGTCTGTCAGTAATGGAGATGGGTGTGGAAAAGTAGGCAGAGCTAGCTGGCAGAGCCTGGCCTCTGACACAGGGAGCTGACTGCAATGATTGCTTGCAGGGCAGGCCCTCTCTGGCCCACAGCGAGACCTGAACAGCGAGACTTGAAACACTTATATCTTGAACTGAAGGCTGGGGCGCCTTAGAAACCCCAGGTTAGAAGTATTTGGGAAGGCGTTCAGTTGACTAGAGAAGCTCAGAGCTAAGCTCTTTGGAGACATGCATTTGGACTTTGTGCACACAGGGCTTGAATTTAAAGCTTCAGGAATGGATGCTATTACTTAGAGGTGGGGAATAGGGTTTGGGTAAGCCTTGGGTAAACCAGAGGCGAGGTAGATAGAAAACTTCAGAAGAGCATAGCCAAAATCGGGAAGGGTCCATGAGGCCAAGTAGTTCCATATCCGACAGAATTGGCAACATGGAAATCGTGGGACCAAAACAAAACCAGCTCAATGGCATAGTAGGGACGACGGCTGGACTGGGATTGGCTTTGTACAATTCAGTGGCATAAATGTGAATTGTGTTTGGTAGTGGTGTGCCTGGTTCCCAGAACCCGTTCTGTGCAGGCGCATTGTTTGATACACTGAAGTTCAAGCCATTTACCTTTGCACTCGTTGTTCTTTGAGTCCACCCTGTCCTCATACACCTAGAAACTCAAATTCCATCCTTTCAGGAAGTTGTCCCCATTTGTCACACAACATTCCTTCATGGGCTTACGTTTCTGTCCCCTCCAGCTCATTAGGAGCAGAATCTGCTTCCCATGCATCTAGTTTGAGTCCCTCCTCCCCCCAGGCTTGACTGTCATAGATTGAATGAGTGGAAGAAAAGAAAGGAGAGGGAGAAGAGGGGAGCAGAGGGAGGGGAGGGAGGAGGAGAAGGGGAGGGGAGGGAGGAGGGGGAGAGGAGAGGAGAGAAGAAGAAAAGCTTTCCAACACGTTCAACCGAAAGGTATGTCTGAGGATGGAAACCCAGTCACAGAATTGGAGTCCGTTAATAGACTATCTGCTGCTCTAACGACGAAAGAAAACATTAGGAGTTCACATTAGAATTCTTAGCCTGACTTGTCCTGATCTTTCTTTGAGAACATTTGGAATGTCTCATAAGTCTTTCAGCTAAAAAAGGGAGCCCGAAGTAGGTGCTAAGAACGGGCAGTTCATTCATGCTCTTGAAGGAAATGTAGTGGCCGTGGGTCGTTGACAGGTTAATCAAGAGCTTTGCTGTTTCCTTCAGATGAGGTCACAGAGATTCCTGCCATCTTCCTAGATATGTAGAGGAATGGTGGGAAGCCTGGGTAGGAGGAAGCGGGAGGCAGGGAGGCCTCTGGGATCTGTACCTGCCCAGGCTAGTTCTGCTTCCTGTAAGCCAAGTTAGCATAAAGCATTCCAGCTGCACTGGCCTTAGCTTCTTTCTTTACAAAGGGAACCAGGTCAAGTAGACTGTAAATATCTTGAATGTTCCGGAACATTTGTTTGTTTGTTTTTTTACATTTACAATTTTTATTACAAATTTTTGTTTGTTAGTAAGGTGTGCACCCCCTTTTCTTTTCTTTCTTTCTTTTTTTTTTTTTTTTTTGAACATTTGTTTTTTTAAGGCCATTTAAAAAAAAAAATTGAACTAGGGTTTCAGGCAGTTGCGGGTCACCAGATGTGAAGGCTGGGACCTGAGCTCAGGTCCTCTATAAGAGCAATAAGAGCTCTGAACCACTAGACCACCTCTCTAGCCCCAAGAACTATTTCTTGAAGTAATGAAGATTAGACAGTAACAATTAAAGTTTTTTTTCATTTGTTTAAGACAGTTTCCTTATAGCCCAGGCTGGCTCTAACTCACTGTGCAGCTGAGGGTGACCTCCAATTCCTGATCTCCTGCCTCCTCAGCCCACAGCTCCACAGGTATGCACCACCACATACTAAGATTCCTTCTAGGTTGTGAAGTACTTTATTTGCTCCTCGCCCCCAGCCCCCACCCCTACTCCAGGATTTCTCTGTGTAGCCTTGGCTGTCCAGGAACTTGATTTTGGACCAGGTTGACTTTGAACTGACAGAGATCTGCCTGCCTTTGCTTCCTAGTGCTGGGATGAAGGGTGTGTGCTACCATGCCCAGCTATGAAATGCTTTGTGAAAGAACAGTTATATAAGTATTCTGGTTTACCCCGTATGTCACCTTAAGGAAGGAAATAGATCAGGAACTTAAAGCTTGTGGCTAACAGTTCTTCTCTTCTGAGAGTTGTGGCAATTTTAGACAACAAAACATTTAGAGAAGCCTGGTATTTTTGGAAACTTAGGGGTGTATCAGGTGGTTTTGTCTTCACCTTGAGCTAATAATAAATGAAGATCCGGGTTTTATTTTTTACCTTCTATAAGAAGAGAGAGGGGGTCTCAAGTGGTTGAGAGCTCTTGTTCTTACAGAGGATCTACTTCTGTACCTAGTGCCCACATGGTAGCTTGCAGCAGCCTCTAACTCCAGCTCCAAAGGGTCTGTACCTGCACACATGTGGCATTCATTTACATAGACACACACTTGCAAAAAGACAATAAAAATAATTGTTTTAAGTTGAGAGGCTGGAAAGATGGCTCAGTCATTAGAGCACTTGTAGCTCTTGCAGAGGACCTGGGTTTGATTCCCAGCACCCCACAGTGACTAAGCATTCTGTAACTCCAGTTCCAGGGCATCCAATGCCCGGCTTCTGGTCTCTGCAGGCACCAGGCCCACATGAGATACAAATACACACATGCAGGCAACACACACACATATAAACCTTTTTTTTTTTTTTTTAAGTTGGAGCTGCAGTTAAGAGCACTTACTGCTCTACCATAGCACCTAAGTGGATGGCTTCCCGTCCCGGGGATCCAGTGAGGCCTTTGGCCCCCTTGGGTGCCCACACCCATGTGACACACACTTAACTAGAAAATCTTGATGTGATTGTGCCCGCCGTGTGTATGAGGGTTAGCAGTTGTAGCTGTGAAATGCCAAGTGCACATGAATACTCAATAGATCATTTATGAGGTTATTTGAGAGAGAATTTTTTATATAAAGAAATAATTGGTGTGAAATATTCAGAGAATTTGCTGAGTTCAGATAATCAGTTGTGTTTAGGACAGAGGGCAGTTTGCTTTTAATCGACCATATAGATTCTTATGTTTCCTCGACAACCAACAATTTTTTTTTTTTTGTTTTTGTTTTTTTGTTTTTCGAAACAGGGTTTCTCTGTGTAGTCCTGGCTGTCCTGGAACTCACTCTGTAGACCAGGCTGGCCTCGAACTCAGAAATCCGCCTGCCTCTGCCTCCCAAGTGCTGGGATTACAGGCGTGCGCCACCACGCCCGGCTAACCAACAATTTTTTTAAAAAACTTATTTTATTTTTAATTATGTTTATGTGTGTCTGTCTATCTTATATGCAGGAGCCCCTGGAAGCCCCTTAAGTGTGTTGGATGCCCTGGAGCTGGAGTTAGACAGTTGTGAGCTGCTTAACATGGGTGCTGAGAACTTAACCCTGGTCCTCTGTAATACGTGCTCTTAACCACTGACAGTCCCTCCACCTCCCCCTCCCCATCCCCTCCCAACATGGTCTATGTAGTCCTGGCTGGCCTGGAACTCTGTAGGTAGACGAGACTGGCCTTAAACTCATAGGGATCCACCTGCCTCTGCCTCCGAAGTGCTGGGATTAAAGGCATGCATCACCATGCCCAGCTAAGAACCATTAAAAGTGAATTGCCTCTAACTAAGCAGGAACTAAATGAACAGATATACAATCATTTAGTATGACACTCAAAGACTTAGATTTTGTCAAACGCTACAGTTCTAGCTACCCTATGTAGCAGCTGCTTTCTGAACACAACAAAGTCCACAAATAGTATTAACCAAAGAAGAAATCGGCCAGGTTGTACCTCCACGTAAATTACTTCATGGGTTGGACCCACACTGGTAAGAGTTAGCTGTTCTACTAAACAGCTGAAGAGGGGCCTGAAAGATTTACAGGCCATCAGGAACCACAGCCAAGTCTGGCCAAATTTTAGTTTTTCTCAATAGAGAGTTACAAAATCTTCTGGAAAGGTCCAGAATGTCTTAGATGTGTCTGGAGACTGCTGCAACAAACAGCTCTTTAATTCTTGGTAAGAACAGAATATTGGGCTAGATTTCTGGCCCTTGAGAAGTGTGGAGTCTGGTTCCATTTGGCTGGATGTTTTATCTGGTATGGGATTCTAGCCAGACTTCTTGAAGAACTATTATTTAAAAATCTAAAACTCACTGCCCAAAGTGGTGGTCATACAGTCAGCTCTCTTAAGTCTTTTCTGCCAATATTCACGTTACCGTCTTCAGCAGGTTGTAGACACAGATGCTTGTCCTGGGGTTGCTGCATTTGTGGCCATAAACATTAAGTACTGTTGGGGGACAATTGATTATACTGTGCTGCTTATTTAAATGGCAAGCAGCAGGGTTGGAGGTGTAGCCTGGTGGTAGAAGGCTTTCCTAGTGTGTGCAAGGCCCGGGCTGGAGGGATGCCTCAGTGGTTTAGATCACGGGCTGCTGAGTTTGACCCGAGGCACGAGCATGAGGTGGATCACAACTGTCTGAGACTCCAACCCCTGGGAGATCCGGTGTCCTTTGGTTCCTTGGGAACCTGCATTCATGTGCACATACAGCCCCCCACACATACACGTAATTAAAGATTAATTTAAAGAAAATGAGGTTGCGTAAGTTACAGGCAAACAATAGGTACTAACTTTATAATCACTCACCCACTGTTAACCTTTTTATCACTTGCAAGTCATTTTATAATTCACTTTCTAGACTGGTGCCTTCTGTAGTGTGAAAGACGGGGCTGTCCCGTCCTAGGCACTTAGGGTGGGAATAAGCGGACATAGAGATGACATCCGTGGTTGGCTTAGGCAGCTCAAAGCAGCCTTAGGTGTGGTGAGATGATACCCACGGTTAAGGTGACTCCAGCTCACACATGTGAGCAAAGAAGAGATCAGGGCAAGTTTGCTTTGTGATTACACGTAAAGGGAAGAAATACAGGATGAGAAATCGCCGAAAATCAGTTGAGGACCAGAGAGATGGCTCAGTGGTTAAGAGCACTGGCTGCTCTTCCAGAGGATTCCAGTTCAGTTCCCAACACCCACATGGTAGTTCAAAACCACCCATAACTCCAGTCGCAGGGGGGATCTGACACCCTGGGCACCAGATGCATACATCACACACACACACACACACACACACACACACACACACACACACACAGGCAAGCCAAAATCTCATAAATAAATCTTAAAAAAAGAAATAAAAGAATCAGGTTCTCCGTGTGTGAGCTGCCTGGGGTGGACCACCTGAGAGACCTTGCTCTTGGACCACTGAACGGCTGCTGCACATGAGAATCTCACTGGGCAGAACCTAAAGACCCACGTCTCAATTCCGCCTCCAGCTGTGGCTTTCCCATCATTCTCTGCTTCCTGGATGAGTTCTGTCTTTGTGTGTGTGTTCGTGTGCACATGTGTGCACACGTCTTTGGAGGACCAGCAGTCCTCACTAGGTGGCTTTCTCAGTCGCTCTCCACCTCAGTGTTTGATGCAGGGTTCCCCCAAGCTCACTGGTTTGGCTAGGCTGGCTGGCCGGCGAGCTCCAGGGGCCCTGTCTCTACCCAGCACCTCCGGTTGCTGAGAGGATAGGTGCAAGGCCATCATGCTTTATGTTTTAGATATGGGTGCTGGGAATTGAACTCAGGTCTTCCTGTAAGCACTTTACCAACCGAGACACCTCCACAGCCCCAAGTCTTGGCCTCTGTCAAAAGCCTTTGGTCAGATGTGACATTCCAGGCCTATGAGCATGCTTACTGAGAAGTAGTCGGCAAGCAGATCAAAAGCTCAAGACATGGGCAACTTGATGAGATCACGTCTCAAAATTCAAATAAATAAGTAAGTCAGTAAATAAATAGGGCTGAGAATCGGGCGTAGCGGGAGATCGTTTGCCTAGCATGCACAATACTGAGACCAATCCCCAGCACTAAGGATAAACAGTAGCAGCCAGGACAGTCTCCAGAGAGACCCACCCCACTGACCCAAACAGCCTCTGTCTGGTCAAGCTCCTGTCTCCAGTTCAGCACTCAGGACTCTGCTCCTGGATGAGGAAAGGTCTTGAGTCCTGAGCTCAAGGTAGGAGGAATTCATTTCTTCTCTGCCGGTAAAGAGTAATAAATAGCGCGCAGTTCCTTTTCTCTCCTTTTCTCCCCCCCCCTGGTTAAATTTTATTTTCTTTGCCAAAAAAGGATGTCGTTTCTGTACTTTGCATCGTTTCCAATACCTGGGTTTAGTCTTTAAAGATGTGGAACCATAAGTAGTTGTCATGCATTGACCCAAATGAAATTTTAAGTACAGTGTCTTTAATTTCTTGTTAAGATTTTTTTTTGGAGTTAGATATGTAAAAGCTGGCAATCATGTGGGCATTGTTATTTGGAGATCCTAGTCATATGGTTCCCTGACACGAATTTGTCAGTTGGCTGACAAATTCATGAGAAAAATATACTGAGAAACACTTTTGGAAGGTGTCCTTATGGAAAAAAAAATCAGTGTTCAGGGAATTTTCAAAGGTCAATTGAATACACATCTAACTCTCAGATCTGGCCAAGCATGGCTGAGTTCAGACTAGCATCTTCTATTTGACACCAAGACTTCCACGAAGCAAATTCGAAGTTAAGATGATGTCACCTCTAAATTGATGGGTTCTTTCTTTATAGCTACAATCTTTTTGAAAAGGGATTTATTTATTTTATGTGTAGGATTGTTTTGCCCATGTGTGTGTCTGTGTACTACATGTATACAGTGTCTGTGGACTCCAGAAGAGGGCATTAGGTCCTCTGGAAATGGCATTACCGATGGCCACTGTGTGAGTGCTGGGAATTGAATCTTATCCTTTGGAAGGACAGCCAGAGTCCTCAACTGCTGAGCTATCGCTCCAAACTTTTTAAATGAAAGGAGATATATTACATATATATGTACACATATATACACACATATATATAAGTATGTAAAATTTGAAAAATATACACTTATTGTGATTTGCTCAGAGTCACACATTTAAAGCAAAACTAGAATTAAAATCTAAATCTCAATGGATAGGTGTACTTTTCTATCAACACTGTCAAGAGAAGTGAGGTCTCTTTCAAACTGACCCCTTTCTTTTGTGACTGTCTGATAAAAATACCAAGAATAGGAAATGTTTCCTTATTGATGCTGAGTCATCTAGATGAGTTAGATCAAAAAGTGATAACCTTAGGCTGGCTGTGGTGATGCACATCTGCGTTACCAGTGTCCGTGGCGTACAAGCAGGAGGATGGCAGTTTGGTGGCTGCACAGGAGATTTCTGTTTTAATGACAAACAACAAAATGTTAGCTTTAGGTTGGGCTTGGTGGTGCATGCCTTGATCCTGGCACCCTGGAAGCACAGGTAAGTAGATCTCTGTGAGTTCAGGGTTAGCTTGCTCCACAAAGAGAGTCCCAGGCGAGTCAGGGTTACATAACGAGGTCCTGCCTCAAAAAAGTTAATGCTTGTCTTCATTGTGGTGGTGTCTGTAGGCCCCTGTGGTCACCCTCTAATTCATTGGAAATGTAGAAGAGATGAAGCTCAAATGGTCTTTGACTTAAACTGGTTCAATTAAGACATTTTGGCTTTATGGTGATGGGAAAATCACACACTTCAGTGAGGTCAATGCTTCCAGTTCTGGAGTTTAATCTTTTCCCAGGTTAGTGATGTACAGTAAGGCATGCTCTCAACATGCCGAGCAGCCTACAGAGAAACACAACCTCCATCCAACCATGAGATCACACAGGGAAGCCGTCGACACCCCACTGTGTGCTGTTACCAAGTTGTGATATTTGATAGGTTGTTTATTTTTTCCTTTTTTTTATTATTTTCTATATTCTTTGTTTACACCCCACCCCCACTCCAGCAAGCCTTCTTGTCCTTCAGCCTTCGCTCCATGTCACGCAGGCTTCCCTCTCTCTCTGGATTGCTTCCTTCTCTTTTTAATTAGAAGGCACTTGGCCCAGTAGTCCAGGAGTTCCTTATCTCTCGACACTTGTCATCTTCTAAAAAGATCTTAGCGTATATGTGTGTTACTGGTGTGTTAATCCAGGCATGGGGCGCTAGAGTGTGGGGTGGGGGTCAGGACCACCTCCAGTGTGAGCCTTCACCTTGTACTTGGCTGAGACAGCTTTGGGGGATTCTGTCCACCTCCCATCTCCTTGTCAGAGTGCTCTAGAGTTACGGACACATGAGCTACAGTGTGTGGCTTTTACATGGGTTCTGGGCATCTGAACTCGGGTCAACAGGCTCGTGCAGCACGTGTTTTACCTGATGAGCCGTCTCTCTATCCAACCCCAACACTTTTAGAGACAGATTTCCACTGTATAGTACAGCTGCCTCAAACTTGCTGTCTTTCTGCCCAACCCAACTAAATGCTAGGACTACAGGCTTCTTGATACTAGTCTGTATTTCTATTGGATGTCTCTTGGAGTTCAGTCGGGTCTGGGTAACAGTCTTATAAAAACAGCTGTCTTTTTTTTTTTTTTTTTTTACTTACTGTAAGAGCTGTGCAGAGACCTGGAATTTTTCTGTTTAATGTAGGCAGTTTTTAATGTATAGCCATTATCTTTCCGTTGGGCCCAGGTCTTCATCCAAAACCTGTACTTGACCCCATGCACTATAGTGATCGTAGACTGAACAGACACTGGCACTGAGAAGCGTGGAGGAGCCGAGGCGGCACAGGGAGTCACCAGGGTACCCATCCCTCTGACAGCCAGAGGGCTGCTTCTGCGCAGGCGCACCTCCGTTTCCTACCGAGACACTCACGATCCCTCCAGGCTCTGTAATGTAGCAGGTGCCTTCAGCACCACACAGACACAGTGCATGTGTGGGCAGTGGCTTGGCAGAGCGAGTTCCGATGGTAGAAGTGAGTGTGTAGCGTTCCAAGTGCCCAGCCCCCAAACACCCGGCTCTTCCAGGTATAGCATGCGGCACCCCCACGGGGCTGGCTCGGATGTCTAAGGACAGCGCCTGGGACTTTGCTGGCACTCAGCATGTGCTGATTTTTCTTGTTCTAGAAGATGTGGGTTCATGGGTAACCGGCCAATAGAATCCAGTTCCCTTAGCTCCACTTGAATCGAGGCTCTGTCCAGAAAACACGAGATGCATCTGTTGGGCCCTGTCCAATCTTGTGAATCATACCAACTTTCAAGTTTGAGCTCAGAGAGGATTGGAATTTGAGGCCAAAGAAGGCAAAATATTTCCCTTTCCCATCCGTGTTAAGTTCTTCAGTGATGGGTAATGGAAACAGATGGCCGTGGGTTCAAACACAGGCTCAATCCTGACTCACCTATCTGCCTGTTTGCATGGCAGACGGCTCTGGCGATGGGTAGATGGACCAGAACCCCCGACTCCGAATGATAATGTTAGGTGCTCAGGCTGGCATAGGCCACATCCATCCTCACTGGTTAGATGGGGAAATGATCTTCCTTTGCAGGGCTGTGAGGACTGGAGACTAATGCATGGAGATAGAAACAGAATGCCTGGCAGCGGGAGGGAACGGTCCGGAGCCACTTTACCAGAGCCGGTTCAGGGGCTTGGCAGTTTAGGTGGCCAAGCGGTTCCACATTTGGTGTATTATCTTTATCCCCCTCTGAGGGCCAGGCGGGTGCTGCCCAAAGGCCAGAGCACGGATGAGAGACAGGTTTGTTTCACAGCAGAAGTGCCAAGTAGCACCCAAACCCCGTCCCACCGCCTTTCCACCACGAAGCCCTTGGCGCCAAACAGTGTTGCTTCAGCTGCTAGTACTTATTGCGCCTGTGCTTGGAACCATTTCCAGCTCCTGGGAGCAATATGGTGGTGCCTTAAGTGCTCCCTGCTCCGTCCCTTGCCGTCTTGGCGACTAGGACCTGTGTGCATGAAGACCCCCGGTCCAGTTTACTCTCCTTCAAGGTTCACCAAGTTGTGGGCCCAGGGCCAGTGGAGTGAGGGCGGGTGGTGGGGAGGAGAAGGAGGAATTTTGCCGGGAAGGGGTCCAGCAGGGTCTTGGCTGACGCCACATTAGCCACAGCTCAGGACCCCAGGGTGGGAGAGGGAACAGGAAAGGTGCTTGTGCCCGGAAAGGTTGCAAAATCCTCTCAGGCTTGAGGAAGCAGCAGAGCGCCGAGGAACTGGATGGAAGGAGCCCTCTCGGCTCTCCTCAGGTGCGGGGGCCCGACTGGGGTCCCACCCCGCGGGCTGGCAGGCCGAGGGGGTGCACCGGAGGCGCCCGGTGTGGGGGGCGTGGTGCGGCGGCGGGCCGGCCAGGGCGGCGAGGGCGGCGCGAGCTCCCGGGAAGTGGGGCCCCCGCCAAGCCCGGCGCCGTGGGCGCAGGCCCTCCCTCCGTCCGTCCGTCCCTCCCCGCGCCCGGCGGGACCCTGCGCCTGTGTCGGGAGAGGCCGGCGTCCGGCAGATGCACGCGGGGCGGGGGCCGGGGGAGAGGCGGGGAGAGAGAACCCACAACAAAACTTGGCTCGCGGCGCCCACGGCTCGACTTGAATGACAGGAGCCGGCGCCCGCGGAGCGCAGCGGACACCCGGGAGCCTGGTCCGCCCACGGCGCGGCGCGCAGCGGCAGGTAGGACGCGGGCGGCCGCTGAGCCGAGGGACCACCGGCCACCGGCCGCGCCCGGGCAGCCCTCTCGGACTTCCCGCCGTGCTCCCACCGCCCCTGCCGCGACCGGGGAGGGTCGCCGCATCCCGCCCTGTCCGGCGGACCCTGCGCAAGGGGCACAGTTAGGCGCGCCGTCATTGGGGTGGCGGGACCCCTGCGGGACCAGGAGCAGGGGGCAGGGGATGCTTTTTCTACTCGATGTTCA